>CAJHNH020006422.1:0-12626 GCA_905116865.2 Candidula unifasciata | reverse complement strand
ATCGAAATCGCATTTTGCTTACACTCAGTCAATGGATGCTATACCAATTTATCGCTCATATATTCCCTAAAATTAGCATAAAAGCAGCTTGTGTGTGTGTATGTATATATATTTACGTGCATGCGTGTATGTGTGTATGTTAGAGAACGTGTTTATAATTATATATATATATATATATATATATATATATATGTATATATATATATATATATATATATATATATATATATCAAATTAAACGAAACACATATGTTTGTGTTTTCAGACATATGGTATGTTTATACTGTACACAATAGATTGAGGGGAGTGATATTGAGAGTCGGCCATCATACCTTTACATTATATGTTATTCAGATTTTTAATCTCAAAGTGTCAGACCTTCCTGCAGCAGCCAAAGCTCAGTTAGTCCATCAGTCAGTCATGTACGTGAATTGAATTGTGAGTGGTTGATGCATACATTGACCATAATCTTGTACACAGTAACATATTTGTTGGAGATACTTGAATAATTAGTCAGTGTTGACATAGTTAGTCAAGGCTGCATCCATCTCTCTCTCTCTCTCTCTCTCTCTCTCTCTCTCTCTCTCTCTCTCTCTCTCTCTCTTTTCATCAATGAAGCATGTTATATTCATATGCATATTATTACATGAATATAACATGCTTCATTGATGAAATACAACTGCTGTGTGAAAGATGGAAGTTTGGAAGGGCCGAATGTAAGACAGGCCTGCGTGCCTAATTTGTAACCCTTTGAAAATAAAGTTCGTTCGTTCGTTCTCTCTCTCTCTCTCTCTCTCTCTCTCTCTCTCTCTCTCTCTCTCTCTCTCTCTCTCTCTCTCTCTCTCTCTCTCTCTCTCTCTCTTTGAGTTGCCAATTTTTGGGTAATCAACACATTCTGCAAAGACAATACGAGCATTGACTGGGCGGAGAACAAATATCTGGAAGATCTGGATTTCGCAGAAGATGTTGTTCTGTTAAGTGAAATAATAATAGACACCCACAGATAAACATACTATGTGTCGTCTACAGCATCAAAAATAGGACTACACGTAAGTTTTGAGATAAACAAATTCGTCAAAGATAATAACAACAGATCATGTAGATGTTATGCTAGAGAATAAATCAATAATAGTAACGGATCATTTCACCTATTTGTTTAGCAATTTTCATTGTCAAGGAGATACAGCGAAGAAAATTATGATACGCAATGGCAAAGCAACAGGTCTTTACAAGTGTAAACAAAATGTGTTATACAACTATACGACCAAACTTCCAACCTTTAATTCTAATGTTATATCAGCTGAATCATATTCAAATGAAAGTTGGAATGCCACAAATGATAGCGGACAAAAGTTAATGCATTTGAAAAAAAAAAAAAATGAATGAAAAAAATAATGAACATAAAATGGGTTGCATTCAGACTGAGGAGATCATAGCCATCTTTCAACAAATACATGTATCGACTGCAATAAGACAAAGAATGTAAAGATATACTGGGCACATTCCAAGACGAAAAAAAAAAAAAAAAAAAAAATGTCAAAACGAGCACTGACATGAGAAACAAACTGTCTGAGAAAAAGAAGACGTCCAAGGGAAACATTCAGAAAAACATTACTAGGAATGGTCACACATTATGTCAAAAATCCAGAGAGTTGCATGTAGTAGAGCTCAGTGGAATAACCGATGATACTGCCATGATTTTCTTTTTGGACAGCTTAGATTTGTAACATGTAAATAAGACTAAAAAGATCGTTATAAAACATTAAAGAAGAAGAAAAACATAAAATAAAGTTTATATACTATTAGGTTTTGTTATTTATCCTGAATATAAAAAAGTACATTAAAAAGATATAAAATAAAGTATACTATGGTATGATGGACACAATGACGGACTTTATCAAATTTATGTAGCATGCATACGTTATCATATAATTTAATTGGATACACAAGTTGAGCTATTTTTTACAGATAGTCATCTACAATTTTATAATCCATATTAATAAAAGAGGTAATTTTCTGAGTTTGTTAAATATAGACTCGAACACTACTAAACCGATTGCTTTTAATTTTTCAAACAAACGTTGCCATTGATTCAAAGCATGTTTTTTTGTCATAAAATCGCACAAACCACGAACGAAGTAGCTCCAGCAACAGTAAAATCATTATTTGTTTTGTTGCCAGCCCGGATTTGTTTTTAGTTGATTGGCCTCCTTTGACTGCTGAGCAGGGCTGTCAATAGATGCCTTTCCCCCCAGGATCAATATCCAACATTTCTTTACCGATCGCTTTCAAATTTGCACACAACGTTGCCTTAGACTCCGCGCGTTTGTATGTTTGAGTTTCGCACAAACGACGAATGACGTAGCTCCAGCAACGATAATTTCATTAGTGGTTACATTGCCAGCCCGGATTTGTTTTTAGTTGTTGGCCACCTTTGACTCTGTGTGTAACACCGAACTTCACATTATTATATAATTTCATTTCTAATAAATGTTAGTATAGTTGTTATTGTAGTTAGTTGTAAGCATTTCGCTTTTCACGCGATAGGCATTCGATTGCCCGCTGAGTGATAAAAAAAATTTGGTGTGGGGGGGGGGGGGGCATCCAACTGGGTGGCTGCTAAGTTTTATTGTGGTTTATAGCTTGGCTGCAATATCTATGCCTTTTTTTTTTTTTTTTTGCTTGATATTTGGGTTTACAGCTAGCCTGCGATAGCAGCGACGTGATGCTCAATGTTCATGTCACGTGTAATATTCGTTCGTCCTTGAGAGGGTGGTTGGCACGTTGTGGTTTACAGCTAGACTCTGTTATCTGACCTAAACTCTTCAGTCTTCGGTTGTAGAGTTGTAAGTATTCCGCCCTTCACACTGATGACCGGTGTTAGATTCCCCGCTGGGTTCTAATTTTTTCCCCCAGCACGTTGTGTTGTGGTTTACAGGTAGGTTGCGACATCTCAGCCTTACGCCCAAAGACATCTGATTTCAGTAAAGTCAAAATTAGCCTCCCCCTCCCCTGACGCTTCACTCTATCAAAACTATTCGTTGATGACAGAAACTGTTAACCAAGACGGCTTACGGGCCAGTTTGGTTTGGGTCGACACTGATGTCAAGGTTATTTAAAAATCATCCCTTCGGAGAGGGAGAGATGACGAGTGCGGGTTTTTTTTACCCGCTATTTGTGAGTATAGTGTACTTTTTTTTCCATCACGCAATGTTACTGTTGGTTTCACCACTGGTTAGGTGATGGAGTTTTATGTCAGGGGCACACATAAACTAAACAGTCCGTGGCGACAGCATGCGGCGCTAACTCCTCTGGCTACAACGACCTGTACAGACAGTAGTGATCGTTTTGTGTTGTTGTTGTTGTGACGATGGTGGTGGTAGTGGTAGCAGTAGTACTAGTACTCTATGGGTGATGTGGTAGCTTTTACACTGCCCACATTTACTTCTTAGTACAGATTAATGCTAAACAATTTCAGTCTGGGTGGACACGGATGCCAAGCTCAATTCAACAAAAATATTTCGTCATACAATGACTTCACCATACTTCGTAGAGGATGATATGATTGTCACGGGGGGGGGGGGGGGGGGGGGGGGGGGGGGGGGGGTAAAGCCAAGACACTGTTAACTGAGCGAGCTTAAAATATTATGTTACATTTCTCATTTCCTAACTATTTCTATGTTAACAATGTCGGCACGTGATAATTCTTAAATCATTCTGAGAGGGAGATATGATTGGGGATAAGGGCAAGGCGGGGGGGGGGGGGTGGTATGACAGACACTGTTAGCTCTGAGAGCTTATAACTTTTTTTTAAAGTTCTCATTTCTTACATATTTATATTTTAACACCGCTTCCTCAGCTATTCTCCTTTTTTTTTTTTTTTTGAGTGCCAGTTTGTTGGTCAGTTAGAGGCATAGCATTCAGCATTAATTTTAACTGTTTAAGCACATCAGATGCTTTAGCCTCGAAAAACAAATTATATTTTTTCTCTCTCTAACAGTGATCTTTATTGATATGTTGCGTGTTCTAGAGTTGGCACATCAGACTATCTCTGTAGCTGTGCAATGAAGAATTTTAACCATATTAGACAGGTGCGCTTTCTTTTTTTTTTTTTCTTTTCCAGTTTACCATTTTGGGCCACAGCAACGTGTGACCGGGCACAGTTAGTACGATTAATAAAAGCAAGGGGCGCCTAAAAAAACAATTATATTACTCGACTCAACTTTTCATAGGTAATGATATTATTAAATGTGATTTAGTTATTATATGAAGATATGTGGGTGCGTCATGCTTTTTTTATAACGTATTTTTTTCTGTTCTTACTTCTATTTTTTTTATTTTTTTTATTTTTGTCCATATATTCAAAGCAGGTATGGTCTGGCTGAAACATGGCGGTAATGTTCTTACTGCTATTCATTATCGTCGTTAAGCAGAAGTTATACCACATATCTCTCATGTCTTGTGTCAGTTTTCATTCATTCGGATCTATCATAAATCTACACCTAAGAACTATCGTATGTGGTATTTATTTTCTTATGACTAAGATATTTTAAAGCTTTCAAGTACTTCGGTTTCTCATGCATCTTGCTCTCTATGAGCCAGTTTGTTTCGATGTTAAAATTTTGTAATTTAGCGGTGACTTTTTTTCTATTTAGTACCACGAAATACTTTTAATGTTTGTGATTTTCTACCACTTCGAAACGGAATAGAAATTAAAATTACTTTGTCAACAGTAGAACAGAACAAGTAAACAATGGCGAACAACCTGCAGATAGCAGCTACAGTAAAGTTTCAGCAAACTAGTAAAGGGTAGGTCAAGTTTATAACCCAGTCCGCCATGATGATAATAACCATGCTGGAAAACTTGCCCTTCTGTCAGACACAAGAAATACGGCGTTGCTGCTACCCTTAACCAGACGGGTAAAACTAGAACAATGATAAATAACATGAACAACAAACCAACTGGATTCAAGAACTAGTTTCTTGTGTTTACTATCTTCGAACGACTTGGACTCCTTACCTCCCGCATACACGCCCTCGAGGTTGTATAACGGGCTGCACAACACAGACCTGTCAGGAAAAAAACAATTACAATCAAATTAGGTTTTACAAACGCATTGATTTATTCCTGTCTGTAATTAGCAGTCATTACATAGTTGTCTGCCAAAAAACATATGTATGCCTTCGAACGCAATTCTCCTTCTGATGCAGTAACTTCCAATTATAGGAAATACATTTGTTTGATGTTTGTTTAATCAATTGCATAGCAATTTAGGGAGTTAAACAACCAGTGTTTAATTTTCTCAGTTACTAAATTATTACTTTGCAATAATCGTTTATTAGGTTAGGCAAACAGTACTAATGATCTATGTCTCTAATCCGAAAATATGAGCATCGACAAAGTGCCCGCTATTTTAATTACGACACAATAACGTAGCTTATTTATGACCAACAAATGATGGCCTGATTTTTTTATTTTTTATTATTTAGGTAAAGCGAAGTTGTTGTTAAATCAATAGGATTATATTAGGCCTCATTCCTGTGTTGACATTTCTCTGGTACATCGCTAAAAAAGTATTCGAGCTGCTGTTGGAATTCAAAACACTTACAAGGATCTTAGTTTTGGTAGAATTTATCTTAAGGATGGGTTTGTGCATCCGTGTAAACATTCTTTATTGGCTTCAGCCGAACTCTTTAAAAAAACTACAGAATGCAAATAACGCTCTATGTTGTCGAATTTTTTTTTGTTTCTTTTTTTACCTCTACCCTTCCAAAAGAAGGTATAGTTCTTTTCCCTAAGGAAACCATTTACAGGAAACGGATCTCATGTGGGCAAGGGATATCGTTGCTAAGCCTGTTGAGTTCGGCATAAATGACAGTCGTTTTTCTCATGTCACTAATGTTTTTAGGATTATTGAAATGTCTTGTGTGGAGGCACAGATCAATCATCCCGTTCGGTAGAGAATGTTACTTCTATAAGTAAACAGGGGATCAGGTGACGAACAACACTCCAGTGAAATGTGAGATGGATATGTAATCTGACTGCTACTGATGACACTGGGATGGAACTCACATAAACAAACACGATGTACGATGGACATAACTAATTAAAACACTTTTTTTCTGGGGAAGGGGGGGGGGGAAGGGGATTGGGGGTGCTTAGTTGACCATGTTCTTAGAGCACTTGTTTCCTTAGCGAGGCGTACATACCATCTGGATGTAACAGTTCGATTTCCGGCACGCTAACTATAGCTTTCGATTTGTAAGTTTTCCAGTGTATTCTTCTATCTTTCTATTTTTTTCTGTGAGTGTCAATCAATACATTGCTTGTTTATTACATTTAATATTTATACCACCTCAAGGGTTCCCCTCTGTTCATTATGTGAATGATGTGTGCACAATGCAAACTACAATTCAAATACCTTTCTTAAATGTTTTGTGAATTCTAGACAGATTATTACGGTCTACTGTGTTTGTAAATCTTTGCTGTTTTTGCTATTTGACATATGCTTCTTTAATTTAAATTTGTGTAACGTATGGAGCAATTTTAATGGTTTGAGATTAATTATCTCAATATTTCATAGTTGCGGATTTCAGTCTGTACGATAGACTTGGCCACGGTAACGATAGCTTTTAATTATAATTTTTAATTTAGTGTTTTTATTTTTTATTTTTCTACTTCTTTTTATGCGGCGTCCGTGGCTAAGGCGTTGCGAGTCCGACTCGTAAGCCAGCATACCGCGACCGAAACCCACTGCAGGCTGAGTGGTTTTTTGTCGTGGTATGGGACGTCGCAGGTCGACCCAGCCTAAAATGGGTACCAGGATGGGCTGTCCTGGGAAAGTAAAGACAGCCGGCGTAATGCTGACCACATTACCCACAGTGCTGATGGTCTGTAAAAATATGGGACGCTCTGCCCATATGCCCGATGCGCCGAAAGACGTGACAAGGGATCTTTACTTTACTTTACTCTTACTTCTTTTTATAGTAAGGAAAAGTAAAAGTAAAGGACCTTTTTCCACGTCTTTTTAGCGTATAGGGCATATAGGGCTAGACCTATATTTGTATAGACCAAGATGGGCGATGTGGTCAGCATCACGCCAGCCGCCTTTACTTTCCCGGGACTGCACCCGGTACCCACTCAAGGCTGGGTCGACCTGACTTCTTTCTATGAGTGCCAATAAATACAGTGTCTGTTTATTACATGGAATAAAATTATGCGCTTGCTGTTGAAGATGGGGATGGAGCCCTTTTGGAAATATCCTGAGTGCTGTGATTACACGTTAAAAGTTAATTCTTCAGTAGTGAACTTATCTAGCCCTGCAGATCTACATTTCTTCATGTAGTTTAAATTCTTCTGCTTTCAGTATTGGCAGTCCTTCACCGTACTCACTGCTCTATGTGTCTAGTCAGCTGCTACCACCATATAGGGTTTTTAAATGTTCTGGTTATCGTTCAATCCCCTTCTCATTGCAAAATATATATCAGCTATTTTCTTTGTTTAAAAAAAAAAAATTTAAAAAAAAAAACTTTCGTGTATTTTTTAAAGCCTGATAATTTCCCCTCAGTTAACTTGCATTTCTTATTTAACTAAGTTTCTTTCGCAGCATTACATGTATGAACTTTTATCTATGTATTCTTTTATAGTCATCTTGGTTGTGTTGACTTTTTCTTCTGATCTCTATCAGATCATCATCCTCATGGGCCCTGCCAACTGGCGTAGGCGCTCACACAACTCCACAGATCACAATCCCTGGTTGCCTGGAACAACTCACTTGAAGATTTCCCTCCATGCCATCGTTTCAGCCTATCTAGCATCGTCTCTCTGGGTCTGCCTCTACCCCTCTTTCCACTAATCTTTCCAGTTGTCACGATGTTTTTCAATGACTCGTTTCTCATTACTTAGCCAAAGAACAGTGTTTGTCTCCCTCTTATTGTTGTATATAGAGATCAACTTTCATTAGCTTCTTTCAAACAATCGTTGTTAATTACTCTGGCCGTCCAAGGTATTCGTAAAATTCGTCTAAGATACCACATGCTTCTGGCAAAGGCTATCACATAATAGGTATTAAATGCATATTATACAAAACTGTTATTTCAATTTAGCGTATATATTAAAACATAAAGGGGGACAATTACATAGTCAGACCTTAGTTCCATATCGTGTAACTTGACGTAGCGAATTGACCAACCGAAACATTTGTTAACGGTTGGATTGGGTTTTCTGACACTTTTACGTTTAGCAGTGTGTCATTTCTTCTGTAATGGTCGACGCTCATCCCGTATCATAATCGAGGCAAATCGGCTTGCTCCCAAATTTCGTTTAATCCAATAAAGCCCCGGAATGTTGGCACTCTGCAGCTGTTTTCACGACTCCTCAGCAACAACCGTCGACCAAAACATAAATAGAATTCAAGAGCAATAATTACAGACTGACGTAGCGGTATGTTATAGACATACCTTACATTGTAGTTAAAAAATATCATATCTGTAGATTTACGAGCCAGCTTTTATAAACTAAACATGTTTCCTGTGTAAATCTGAGATTTCGAACACTTTGATATGTTCTAGAAATGTTCTAAAAGTGTGGCATTGAAAATGTAACGCACGCTCTTCTAAACCAAAAACCAGTCATAGACTGTATGGTGGTGATAGATATGAGTTAGTGTAGTTATATGTGTCGTTCCGTTGTGGGATGCACTTTTTCGTTATCTGAAGCCCCACCCTGGCTTCTGCCGGGGGCCCTGAATATAGCTGGGTCGCAACTGTTGCCATAACTGGTGAAAGGGGTATCTAGGAGCTCTCCTAGGGTGATCCTCATCCACATAGTGGCACTTTGTGACACCGGGTGTTTATCGATTGTGTGATGTCCTGGTGGGCTACAACAAGAAAGCAGCGGTAAATATGAGATTAATCAGTCTTGATTATTTATGGCAGGCACATTAACTGCTCTTTTCAAAAGAAAATTCCTTTTTTTTTTTAAATTATTGTGGTAGGGAATATGTGATATATACTCTGCGATACACACGCTGACGTCGAAAACTGTGCTACTGACTAGGAGACACTAGACAGTAAGTGTTCATTCGTTGGAATACTTAGTGAAAACATACACATATAAAAGTGACGAACTATTGCTAATTTGTGTTGGTGGTGAGCAGGGGAGGCAAACACAGTCGGTGGACACAGTAACAAGGGAAACTACATAATCTTTGTTTTGAAAATGATCAACAGTGAAGATAAAGATATTGTTTGTGATAAATGAATGTACCATTATAAATGCATCAATTCCTTTATGCCAACCGCACGAATAAGGCAGTAAAATCTACTTAGAATTCAGTTAAATCACTTTAGTTGTGGAATGCATACTGCAACTTGACAGACAGCATCGCAACACATATTTATTGCAATAATCGAGCAAACATGTCTGACAGTTAACCATGTAATGTATTAATCGTTTATGGACGTAATTGTTTGTTATTTGAAGCACCACTCTAGCTTTTGCCAGGGGCCGCAATATAGGCAGGCCATCAATATGGCCAATTGTCTGAACACGGTTTCTGGGACCTCTCCACGGTGATCCTCATCCGCATGATGGCACTTTGTGTCATCGGGTGTTTGTCGCTTGTGTGATGTCCTGGTGGGGTAGAAAGTCAGTCAGTCATGTAATGTATCAATTTCACAGTTTTGACTCTTTAGATTTTTTGTCAGGTGCAAATAAATGTGCGTATTAATTGTGATAAAAAAAGTAAGTAAAGGACCCCTTTCCACTCCTTTTGACGTCTAGGGCTAGGCCTATATTTTTGTAGACAGCTCGCTCAGATGTCCGCATTTTCTATACATCTGTCTCAGAGCTCCGCATATTTGTAGACAGCTCTCTCAGGGGTCCGCGTTTTTTAGACAGCTATCTCGAAGGTCCGCATTTTTGTAGACAGCTCTCTCGAAGGTCCGCGTTTTTTAGACAGCTGTCTCAAATTTCCGCATTTTTGTAGACAGCTCTCTCAGTTGTCAGCATTTTTTAGACAGCTCTCTCAGAGGTCTGCATTTTTTAGACAGCCCTCTCAGAGGTCCGCGTTTTCGTAAACAACTCTCTTAGATGTCTGCGTTTTAGTATACAGCTATTTTAGAGGTCCACGTTTTAGTAGACAGTTGTCTTGGAGGTCCGCGTTTTAGTAGACAGCTCGCTCGGAGGACCGCGTTTTTGGAACACATTACGTCCTTGTTAGGACGTTATTTTTTGTTATTTGAAGCCCCACTCTGGCTTTTGCCAGGGGCCGCAATATAGGCAGGTCATCATTATGGCCAAATGTCTGAACGCGGTTTCTGGGACCTCTCCACGGTGATCCTCATCCGCATGGTGGCACTTTGTGTCATCGGGTGTTTATCGCTTGTGTGATGTCCTGGTGGGGTAAAAAAAAAAGCCGCGTTTTTGTAAACAGCTGTCTCAGGGGTCCGCGTTTTTTTCACAGCTGTCACGGAGGTCTGCATTTATGTAAACAGCTGTCTCGGAGGTCTGCGTTTTAGTAGACCACTCTCTCTGAAGTCTTTCATTTTAGACATCTCTCTCAGAGATCCGAGTTTTAGTATACAGCTCTCTCGGATGTCCAAGTTTGTGTAGACAGCTCTCTCATAGGTCAACGTTTTTAGACATCTCTCACGGAGATCAGCATTTTTGAATTAAGCTCTCTCATAGGTCTGCGTTTTTTAGACAGCTGTTTTGAAGGTCTGCGTTTTTCTTAACAACTCTTTTGGGGTCAGTATTTATGTAGACAGCTCTCTGGGAAGTCTGCGTTTTTCGGACAGCTCTCTCAGAGGTCACTGTTTTTAAAGACAGCTCTCTCGGAGTTCAGCGTTTTTTAGACAGTTGTCCCGGAGATCCACTTTTTAGTAGACAAGATCACGTTTTAGTAGACAAGATCACGTTTTAGTAGACAGCTTTCTCATAAGTCCGCATTTATAGACACCCCTCACAGAGGTCTATGTTTTTTAGACGGGTGTCTCAGAAGTCCGCATTTTTAGACAGCCCTCTCATGGGTCCGCGTTTTTTAGACATCTGTCCCAGAGGTGCATGTTTTAGTAGACAGCTCTCTCGTAGGTCAGCGTTTTTGTAGACTGCTCTCTCAGAGGTCTGCATTTTTCATGCAGCTGTCTCGGAGGTCCGCGTATTTGTAAACAGCTCGCTCCGAGGTTCGCTTTTTTAGACAGCTATCTCAGAGTTCCGCATTTTTGTAGACAACTCTCCCGAAGGTCTGCGTTCTTTAGACAGCTGTCTCGAATTTCCGCATTTTTGTAGACAGCTCTCTCAGAGGTCTGCATTTTTTTAGACAGCTCTCTCAGAGGTCTGCGTTTCTGTAAACAGCTTTCTCAGAGGTCCGCGTTTTTGTAGACAGCTTTCTCAGAGGTCTGCATTTTTTAGACAGCTCTCTCGAGTATCCGCGTTTTTTAGACAGCTGTCTCGAATTTCCTCATTTTTGTAGACAGCTCTCTCAAATGTCTGCATTTTTTAGTCAGCTCTCTCAAAGGTCCGCGTTTTTGTAAACAGCTCTCTCAGAGGTCAGCATTTTTTAGAAAGCCCTCACAGAAGTACGCGTTTTTGTAAAAAGCTCTCTCAGAGGTCCGTGTTTTAGTATACAGCTATTTTAGAGGTCCGCGTTTTAGTAGACAGTTATCTTGGAGGTCAGCGTTTCAGTAGAAAGTCCTCTCAGAGGTCCGCGTATTAAGACAGCTCTCTCGGAATTTCGGGTTTTTTAGACAGCTCTCTCGGAGATTTGCGTTTTTTAGACAGCTGTCTCAGAGTTCCACCTTCTTGAAGACAGCTCTCTCAGAGGCCTGCGTTTTTTAGACAGCTGTCTCGGAGGTTCGCGTTTTAGCAGACAGCTCTCTAAGAGGTATGAGTTTTTGACTGCTCTCATGGAGGTCCGCATTTTTGTAGACAGCTCGCTCAGAGGTTTGCGTTTTTGTAAACAGCTGTCTTGGAGGTCCGCGTTTTGTACACAGCTGTCACGGAGGTCCACGTTTTTAGACAGCTCTCACAGAGATTCGCATTTTTGTAGGAAGCTCTCTCATAGATCTGCGTTTTTTAGACAGCTGTTTCGAAGGTATGCGCATAAGTAGACAGCTCTCTTGGAGATACGTGTTTATGAGACAGATCACTCGGAGGTCCGCGTTTTTTACGCAGCTGTCCCTGAGGTCTACGTTTTTCTTGACAACTCCTTTGGGGTCAGCATTTGTGTAGACAGCTCTTTTAGAGGTTTGTGTTTTAGTATACAGCTCTCTCGGCTGTCCAAGTTTGTGTAGACAGCTCTCTCAGAGGTCCATGTTTTTAGACAGCTCTCACGGAGATCCCCATATTTGTAGGAAGCTCTCTCATAGGTCTGCGTTTCTTAGACAGCTGTTTCGAAGGTCCTCGTATCAGTAGACAGCTCTCTTTGAGATACGTGTTTATGAGACAGATCACTCGGAGGTCCGCGTTTTTTAAACAGCTGTCCCGGAGGTCTGCGTATTTCTAGACAACTTTTGGGGTCAGCATTTATGTAGACAGTTTTCTTGAAGGTCTGCATGTTTCCGACAGCTCTCTCGGAGGTCCTTGTTTTTGTAGACAGCTCTCTCAGATGTCAGTGTTTTTTAGA
>CAJHNH020006421.1:0-12631 GCA_905116865.2 Candidula unifasciata | reverse complement strand
GTACCAAATGCCAAATCAGACATTTAAGTTTCCTACTCTGCATCTAGCGTGTCTATTCAGTGTAATAATTGTCTGGACTCATGTTTAGTGGTAGGGCACAAATCAATGTGTCTATGAACCATTTCTTTGTTAAATTTAGTTTTTCACTTTATCTTATCTATTTTTCTGTCAAAAAATGCTAAATCAGACATCCAGTTTACTACTCTGCATCTAGCGTGTCTATTCATGTGTAAAAAATTGTCTGGGACTCACTGTTTAGTGGTAGGACACAAAAACAAGTTGTTAGGAACATTTCTTCGTAAAATTTGTTTTCACTTTTATCTTATCTATTTTTCTGTCACCTAACGAGCTCCAAAGTGTCCAATTTATCATCTAGAGTATCTCGTCAAGTGTGAAATGATAGACTGAGACTAAATTGGCAACTTTTTTGCAAAATATGATTTTGGCCAAACGCGTAAGGCATAAATTCTGCAAAAATTGTCACTTGTGTCATTTTTATGTTATCTCAATTGTTCCCCCAGATTGTACAAAATGCCAAATCAGACATCCAGTTTAACTACTCTGCATCTAGCGTGTCTATTCATGTGTAAAATAATTGTCTGGGACTCAATGTTTAGTGGTAGGACACAAACAAGTTGTTAGGAACATTTCTTCGTAAAATTTGTTTTTCACTTTTATCTTATCTATTTTTTCTGTCACCTACGAGCTCCAAAGTGTCCAATTTTCTCATCTAGAGTATCTCGTCAAGTGTGAAATGATAGACTGAGACTAAATTGGCAACTTTTTTGAAAATATTATTTTGGCCAAACGCGTAAGGCATAAATTCTGGAAAAATGTCACTTGTGGTCATTTTTATGTTATCTCAATTGTTGCCCCACAGATTGTACCAAAATGCCAAATCAGACATTCAGTTTACCTACTCTGCATCTAGCGTGTCTATTCATGTGTAAAATAATTGTCTGGGACTCAATGTTTAGTGGTAGGACACAAACAAGTTGTTAGGAACAATTCTTCGTAAAATTTGTTTTTCACTTTTATCTTATCTATTTTTCTGTCACCAACGAGCTCCAAAGTGTCCAATTTCTCATCTAGAGTATCTCGTCAAGTGTGAAATGATAGACTGAGACTAAATTGGCAACTTTTTTGCAAATATTTTTTTAGCTAAACGCGTAAGGCATAAATTCCGCAAAATTGTCACTTGTGGTCATTTTTATGTTATCTCAATTGTTGCCCCCAGATTGACAAAAATGCCAAATCAGACATCCAGTTTAACTACTCTGCATCTAGCGTGTCTATTCATGTGTAAAATAATTGTCTGGGACTCACTGTTTAGTGGTAGGACACAAACAAGTTGTTAGGAACAATTTCTTCGTAAAATTGTTTTTTCACTTTTATCTTATCTATTTTTCTGTCACCAACGAGCTCCAAAGTGTCCAATTTATCATCTAGAGTATCTCGTCAAGTGTGAAATGATAGACTGAGACTAAATTGGCAACTTGTTTGCAAATATTATTTTGGCCAAACGCGTAAGGCATAAATTCTGCAAAATTGTCACTTGTGGTCATTTTTATTATATCTCAATTGTTGCCCCCAGATTGTACCGAAATGCCAAATCAGACATCCAGTTTAACTACTCTGCATCTAGCGTGTCTATTCATGTGTAAAATAATTGTCTGGGACTCACTGTTTAGTGGTAGGACACAAACAAGTTGTTAGGAACATTTCTTCGTAAAATTTGTTTTTCACTTTTATCTTATCTATTTTTCTGTCACCTATGAGCTCCAAAGTGTCCAATTTCTCATCTAGAGTATCTCGTCAAGTGTGAAATGATAGACTGAGACTAAATTGGCAACTTTTTGCAAAATATTATTTTGGCCAAACGCGTAAGGCATAAATTCTGCAAAATTGTCACTTGT
Organism: Candidula unifasciata; assembly: GCA_905116865.2. Classification (NCBI taxonomy): domain Eukaryota; kingdom Metazoa; phylum Mollusca; class Gastropoda; order Stylommatophora; family Geomitridae; genus Candidula; species Candidula unifasciata. Next base: position 10,715 of record CAJHNH020006421.1, on the reverse strand, counting down.
GGTCATTTTTATGTTATCTCAATTGTTGCCCCCAGATTGTACCAAAATGCCAAATCAGACATTCAGTTTAACTACTCTGCATCTAGCGTGTCTATTCATGTGTAAAATAATTGTCTGGGACTCACTGTTTAGTGGTAGGACACAAACAAGTTGTTAGGAACATTTCTTCGTAAAAATTTGTTTTTTCACTTTTATCTTATCTATTTTTCTGTCACCTATGAGCTCCAAAGTGTCCAATTTATCATCTAGAGTATCTCGTCAAGTGTGAAATGATAGACTGAGACTAAATTGGCAACTTTTTTGAAAAATATGATTTTGGCCAAACGCGAAAGGCATATAAATTCTGCAAAAAAATGTCACTTGTGGTCATTTTATGTTATCTCAATTGTTACCACCAGATTGTACCAAAATGCCAAATCAGACATTCAGTTTAACTACTCTGTATCTAGCGTGTCTATTCATGTGTAAAATAATTGTCTGGGACTCAATGTTTAGTGGTAGGACACAAACAAGTTGTTAGGAACAATCATTCGTAAAATTTGTTTTTCACTTTTATCTTATCTTTTTCTGTCACCAACGAGCTCCAAAGTGTCCAATTTATCATCTAGAGTATCTCGTCAAGTGTGAAATGATAGACTGAGACTAAATTGGCAACTTTTTTGCAAATATGATTTTGGCCAAACGCGAAGGGCATAAATTCTGAAAAAAATTTCACTTGTGGTCATTTTTATGTTATCTCAATTGTTGCCCCCCAGATTGTACCAAAATGCCAAATCAGACATTCAGTTTACCTACTCTGCATCTAGCGTGTCTATTCATGTGTAAAATAATTGTCTGGGACTCAATGTTTAGTGGTAGGACACAAACAAGTTGTTAGGAACAATTCTTTGTAAAATTTGTTTTTTCACTTTTATCTTATCTATATTTCTGTCACCAACGAGCTCCAAAGTGTCCAATTTATCATCTAGAGTATCTCGTCAAGTGTGAAATGATAGACTGAGACTAAATTGGCAACTTTTTGGAAAATATGATTTTGGCTAAACGCGTAAGGCATAAATTCTGCAAAAATGTTGTCACTTGTAGTCATTTTTATGTTATCTCAATTGTTGCCCCCAGATTGTACCAAAATGCCAAATCAGACATCCAGTTTTACTACTCTGCATCTAGCGTGTCTATTCATGTGTAAAATAATTGTCTGGGACTCACTGTTTAGTGGTAGGACACAAACAAGTTGTTAGGAACAATTTCTTCGTAAAATTTGTTTTTCACTTTTATCTTATCTATTTTTCTGTCACCTATGAGCTCCAAAGTGTCCAATTTCTCATCTAGAGTATCTCGTCAAGTGTGAAATGATAGACTGAGACTAAATTGCCAACTTTTTTGCAAATATTATTTTGGCCAAACGCGAAAGGCATAAATTCTGCAAAAATGTCACTTGTGGTCATTTTTATGTTATCTCAATTGTTGCCCCCAGATTGTACCAAAATGCCAAATCAGACATTCCAGTTTAACCTACTCTGCATCTAGCGTGTCTATTCATGTGTAAAATATATTGTCTGGGACTCACTGTTTAGTGGTAGGAAACAAACAAGTTCTAGGAACATTTCTTCGTAAAATTTGTTTTTCACTTTTATCTTATCTATTTTTCTGTCACCTATGAGCTCCAAAGTGTCCAATTTCTCATCTAGAGTATCTCGTCAAGTGTGAAATGATAGACTGAGACTAAATTGGCAACTTTTTTGCAAATATTATTTTGGCCAAACGCGTAAGGCATAAATTCTGCAAAATTGTCACTTGTGTCATTTTTATGTTATCTCAATTGTTGCCCCCCAGATTGTACAAAAATGCCAAATCAGACATCCAGTTTAACTACTCTGCATCTAGCGTGTCTATTCATGTGTAAAATAATTGTCTGGGACTCAATGTTTTAGTGGTAGGACACAAACAAGTTGTTTAGGAACATTTCTTCGTAAAATTTGTTTTTCACTTTTATCTTATCTATTTTTCTGTCACCTATGAGCTCCAAAGTGTCCAATTTATCATCTAGAGTATCTCGTCAAGTGTGAAATGATAGACTGAGACTAAATTGGCAACTTTTTTGAAAAATATGATTTTGGCCAAACGCGTAAGGCATAAATTCTGCAAAAAATGTCACTTGTGGTCATTTTTATGTTATCTCAATTGTTGCCCCCAGATTGTACAAAAATGCCAAATCAGACATCCAGTTTACCTACTCTGCATCTAGCGTGTCTATTCATGTGTAAAAATAATTGTCTGGGACTCACTGTTTAGTGGTAGGACACAAACAAGTTGTTAGGAACATTTCTTCGTAAAATTGTTTTTCACTTTTATCTTATCTATTTTTTTCTGTCACCAATGAGCTCCAATCATCTAGAGTATCTCGTCAAGTGTGAAATGATAGACTGAGACTAAATTGGGCAACTTTTTTGCAAAATATGATTTTGGCCAAACGCGTAAAGGCATAAATTCTGCAAAATTGTCACTTGTGGTCATTTATTATGTTATCTCAATTGTTGCCCCCAGATTGTACAAAAAATGCCAAATCAGACATCCAGTTTAACTACTCTGCATCTAGCGTGTCTATTCATGTGTAAAAATAATTGTCTGGGACTCACTGTTTAGTGGTAGGACACAAACAAGTTGTTAGGAACAATTCTTCGTAAAATTGTTTTTCACTTTTATCTTATCTATTTTTTCTGTCACCAACGAGCTCCAAAGTGTCCAATTTATCATCTAGAGTATCTCGTCAAGTGTGAAATGATAGACTGAGACTAAATTGGCAACTTTTTTGCAAATATTTATTTTGGCCAAAACGCGTAAGCATAAATTCTGCAAAATTGTCACTTGTGGTCATTTTTATATGTTATCTCAATTGTTGCCCCCAGATTGTACAAAAATGCCAAATCAGACATTCAGTTTAACTACTCTGCATCTAGCGTGTCTATTCATGTGTAAAATAATTGTCTGGGACTCACTGTTTAGTGGTAGGACACAAACAAGTTGTTAGGAACATTTCTTCGTAAAATTGTTTTTCACTTTTATCTTATCTATTTTTCTGTCACCTATGAGCTCCAAAGTGTCCAATTTTCATCATCTATCTCGTATGTCGTCAAGTGTAAATTGGCAACTTTTGACTGAGACTAAATTGGCATATTTTGGCAAAACGCGAAAGGCATAAACGGAATGTGAAAAAAAATTGTCACTGTTGTCACTTTGTGGTCATTTTTATGTTATCTCAATTGTTGCCCCCAGATTGTACCAAAATGCCAAATCAGACATTCAGTTTAAACTACTCTGCATCTAGCGTGTCTATTCATGTGTAAAATAATTGTCTGGGACTCAATGTTTTAGTGGTAGGACACAAACAAGTTGTTAGGAACAATTCTTCGTAAAATTTGTTTTTTTCACTTTTATTTTCTTATCTATTTTTCTGTCACCTACGAGCTCCAAAGTGTCCAATTTCTCATCTAGAGTATCTCGTCAAGTGTGAAATGATAGACTGAGACTAAATTGGCAACTTTTTGTAAAATGTAATTTTGACAAAACGCGTAAGGCATGAATTCTGCTAAATTGTTACTTGTGGTCATTTTTAAGTTATCTCAATTTTTGCCACCAGATAGTACAAAAATGCCAAATCAGACATCAGTTTAACCTACTCTGCATCTAGCGTGTCTATTCATGTGTAAAAATTGTCTGGGACTCACTGTTTAGTGGTAGGACACAAACAAGTTGTTAGGAACAATTCTTCGTAAAATTTTGTTTTTCAACTTTTATCTTATCTATTTTTTCTGTCACCAATGAGCTCCAAAGTGTCCAATTTCATCATCTAGAGTATCTCGTCAAGTGTGAAATGATAGACTGAGACTAAATTGGTCAACTTTTTTGAAAATATTATTTTGGCCAAACGCGAAAGGCATAAATTCTGGAAAAAATGTCACTTGTGGTCATTTTTATGTTATCTCAATTGTTGCGTGTCGATTGTACCATTCAATGCCAAATCAGACATTCAGTTTACCTACTCTGCATCTAGCGTGTCTATTCATGTGTAAAATAATTGTCTGGAACTCACTTTTTAGTGGTAGGACACAAACAAGTTGTTAGGAACATTTCTTCGTAAAATTAGTTTTCACTTTTATCTTATCTATTTTTCTGTCACCTATGAGCTCCAAAGTGTCCAGTTTCTCATCTAGAGTATCTCGTCAAGTGCGAAATGATAGACTGAGACTAAATTGGCAACTTTTTTGCTAATATTATTTTTGAAAAACGCGTAAGGCATAAATTCTGCAAAATTGTCACATGTGATCATTTTTGTGTTATCTCAATTGTTGCCCCCAGATTGTACCAAAATGCCAAATCAGACATTCAGTTTACCTACTCTGCATCTAGCGTGTCTATTCATCATGTGTAAAAATAATTGTCTCTGGGACTCACTGTTTAGTGTAAAAAGTTGTTAAACATCTCTTCGTAAAATTTGTTTTTCACTTTTATGTTATCTATTGGTTTCTGTCACCAAACAAAAGTGTCCAGGAGTACATTTCTTCGTAAAAAATTTTTTTTTTAACGCGTAAAAAGCATAAATTTTATCTTATCTATTTTTCTGTCACCAACGAGCTCAAAAGTGTCCAATTATCATCTAGCGTGAGTATCTCGTCAAGTGTGAAATGATAGACTGAGACTAAATTGGCAACTTTTTTGTTTAAATATGTTATCAATATATTTTTTCCACAAAGCGTAAGGCATAAATTCTGGAAAAATGTCACTGTGTGGGTATTTTTATGTTATCTTTTTAGCATTGTTTGCCCCCAGATTGTACCAAAATGCCAAATCAGACATCATTTTTACTACTCTGCATCTAGCGTGTCTATTCATGTGTAAAATAATTCAAGCGGGACTCAATGTTTAGTGGTTGGACACAAACAAGTTTGTTAGGAACATTTCTTCGTAAAAATTTTTTCACTTTTATCTTATCTACTTTTCTGTCACCTATGAGCTCCAAAGTGTCCAATTTCAATTCTAGAGTATCTCGTCAAGTGTGAAATGATAGACTGAGACAAATGGCAACTTTTTTGAAAAATATGATTTTGGCCTAACGTGTAAGGCATAAATTCTGAAAAAATTGTCACTGTGACTCATTTTTATGTTATCTCAATTGTTGCCCCCAGATTGTACCAAAATGCCAAATCAGACATTCAGTTTTTACTCTGCATCTAGCGTGTCTATTCATGTGTAAAATAATTGTCTGGGACTCAATGTTTAGTGGTAGGACACAAACAAGTTGTTAGGAACAATTCTTCGTAAAATTTGTTTTTCACTTTTATCTTATCTATTTTTCTGTCACCAACGAGCTCCAAAGTGTCCAATTTATCATCTAGAGTATCTCGTCAGTGTGAAAATGATAGACTGAGACTAAATTGGCAACTTTTTTGAAAAATATTATTTTTGGCCAAACGTGTAAGGCATAAATTCTGGAAAAATGTCACTTGTGGTCATTTTTATGTTATCTCAATTGTTGCCCCCAGATTGTACAAAAATGCCAAATCAGACATTCAGTTTTACTACTCTGCATCTAGCGTGTCTATTCATGTGTAAAATAATTGTCTGGGACTCAATGTTTAGTGGTAGGACACAAACAAGTTGTTAGGAACAATTCTTTGTAAAATTTGTTTTTCACATTTATCTTATCTATTTTTCTGTCACCTATGAGCTCCAAAGTGTCCAATTTCTCATCTAGAGTATCTCGTCAAGTGTGAAATGATAGACTGAGACTAAATTGGCAACTTTTTTGCAAATATGATTTTGGCCAAAACGCGAAAGGCATAAATTCTGCAAAAATGTCACTTGTGGTCATTTTTATGTTATCTCAATTGTATCCTATTGTTGCCCCCAGATTGTACCAAAATGCCAAATCAGACATTCAGTTAACTACTCTGCATCTAGCGTGTCTATTCATGTGTAAAAATAATTGTCTGGGACTCAATGTTTAGTGGTAGGACACAAACAAGTTGTTAGGAACAATTCTTCGTAAAATTTGTTTTTCACTTTTATCTTATCTCTATTTTTCTGTCACCAACGAGCTCCAAAGTGTCCAATTTATCATCTAGAGTATCTCGTCAAGTGTGAAATGATAGACTGAGACTAAATTGCAACTTTTTTGGAAATATGATTTTGGCCACAAACGCGAAAGGACATAAATTCTGCAAAATTGTCACTTGTGGTCATTTTTTATGTTGTTATCTCAATTGTTGCCCCCAGATTGTACAAAAAAAATGCCAAATCAGACATCCAGTTTACTACTCTGCATCTAGCGTGTCTATTCATGTGTAAAATAATTGTCTGGGACTCACTGTTTAGTGGTAGGACACAAACAAGTTGTTAGGAACAATTCTTCGTAAAATTTGTTTTTCACTTTTATCTTATCTATTTTTCTGTCACCTATGAGCTCCAAAGTGTCCAATTTCTCATCTAGAGTATCTCGTCAAGTGTGAAATGATAGACTGAGACTAAATTTGGCAACTTTTTTTGAAAATATGATTTTGGCCAAACGCGAAAGGCATAAATTCTGGAAAAAATGTCACTTGTGGTCATTTTATGTTATCTCAATTGTTGCCCCCAGATTGTACCAAAATGCCAAATCAGACATCCAGTTTAAACTACTCTGCATCTAGCGTGTCTATTCATGTGTAAAATAATTGTCTGGGACTCACTGTTTAGTGGTAGGACACAAACAAGTTGTTAGGAACATTTCTCGTAAAAAATTGTTTTTCACTTTTATCTTATCTATTTTTCTGTCACCTATGAGCTCCAAAGTGTCCAATTTCTCATCTAGAGTATCTCGTCAAGTGTGAAATGATAGACTGAGACTAAATTGGCAACTTTTTGGAAAATATGATTTTGGCCAAACGCGTAAGGCATAAATTCTGGAAAATTGTCACTTGTGGTCATTTTTATGTTATCTCAATTGTTGCCCCCAGATTGTACAAAAATGCCAAATCAGACATTCAGTTTACCTACTCTGCATCTAGCGTGTCTATTCATGTGTAAAATAATTGTCTGGGACTCACTGTTTAGTGGTAGGACACAAACAAGTTGTTAGGAACAATTCTTCGTAAAATTTGTTTTTCACTTTTATCTTATCTATTTTTCTGTCACCAACGAGCTCCAAAGTGTCCAATTTATCATCTAGAGTATCTCGTCAAGTGTGAAATGATAGACTGAGACTAAATTGGCAACTTTTTTGCAAATATTATTTTGGCCAAACGCGAAGGCATAAATTCTGCAAAATTGTCACTTGTAGTCATTTTTATGTTATCTCAATTGTTGCCCCCAGATTGTACAAAAATGCCAAATCAGACATCCAGTTAACCTACTCTGCATCTAGCGTGTCTATTCATGTGTAAAATAATTGTCCGGGACTCAATGTTTAGTGGTAGGACACAAAACAAGTTGTTAGGAACATTTTCTTCGTAAAATTTGTTTTTCACACTTTTATCTTATCTATTTTTCTGTCACCAACGAGCTCCAAAGTGTCCAATTTATCATCTAGAGTATCTCGTCAAGTGTGAAATGATAGACTGAGACTAAATTGGCAACTTTTTTTGCAAATATTTTTTTGGCCAAACGCGTAAAGGCATAAATTCTGCAAAAATGTCACTTGTGGTCATTTTTATGTTATCTCAATTGTTGCCCCAGATTGTACAAAAATGCCAAAATCAGACATTCAGTTTAACTACTCTGCATCTAGCGTGTCTATTCATGTGTAAAATAATTGTCTGGGACTCACTGTTTAGTGGTAGGACACAACAAGTTGTTAGGAACATTTCTTCGTAAAATTTGTTTTTCACTTTTATCTTATCTATTTTTCTGTCACCAATGAGCTCCAAAGTGTCCAATTTCTCATCTAGAGTATCTCGTCAAGTGTGAAATGATAGACTGAGACTAAATTGGCAACTTTTTGGAAAATATGATTTTGGCCCAAACGCGAAAGGCATAAATTCTGCAAAAAATGTCACTTGTGGTCATTTTTTATGTTATCTCAATTGTTGCCCCAGATTGTACCAAAATGCCAAATCAGACATCCAGTTTAACTACTCTGCATCTAGCGTGTCTATTCATGTGTAAAATAATTGTCTGGGACTCACTGTTTAGTGGTAGGACAAAAACGAGTTGTTAGGAACAAAGTGTCCCAAATTTTATCATCTAGAGTATCTCGTCAAGTGTGAAATGATAGACTGAGACTAAATTGGCAACTTTTTGGAAAATATGATTTTGGCCAAACGCGCGAAAGGCATAAATTTCTGCAAAATGTCACTTGTGGGTCATTTTTATGTTATCCGGGAGGTCAATGTGTTTGCCCCCAGATTTTTTTTGTACAAAAATGCCAAATCAGACATCCAGTTTAACTACTCTGCCATCTAGCGTGTCTATTCATGTGTAAAATAATTGTCTGGGACTCAATGTTTAGTGGTGGAGGCACAAACAAGTTGTTAGGAACATTTCTTCGTAAAATTTGTTTTTTCACACTTTTATCTTATCTATTTTTTCTGTCACCTATGAGCTCCAAATGGTCCAATTTCTCATCTAGAGTATCTCGTCAAGTGTGAAATGATAGACTGAGACTAATTGGCAACTTTTTGGAGAAATATGATTTTGGGCCAAACGCGAAAGGCATAAATTATGGAGAAAAAATGTCACTTGTGTTCATTTTTATTTTATCTCAATTGTTTGCCCCCCCCAGATTGTACCAAAATGCCAAATCAGACATTCCAGTTTAACTACTCTGCATCTAGCGTGTCTATTCATGTGTAAAATAATTGTCTGGGACTCACTGTTTAGTGGTAGGACAAACAAGTTGTTTAGGGAACATTTCTTCGTAAAATTTGTTTTTTCACTTTTATCTTATCTATTTTTTCTGTCACCTATGAGCTCCAAAGTTGTCCAATTTCTCATCTAGAGTATCTCGTCAAGTGTGAATGATAGACTGAGACTAAATTGCAACTTTTGTTGGGGGGGGGGAAAATATTAATTTTGGCCAAACGCGCAAAGGCTAAATTCTGGGAAAATGTCACTTGTTGTCATTTTTATGTTATCTCAATTGTTGCCAGCCCCAGATTGTACAAAATGCCAAATCAGACATCCGTTTACCTACTCTGCATCTAGCGTGTATTTATTCATGTTGTAACATTACTGTCTGGGAACTCACTGTTTAGGTGGTAAGACACCAACAGGTTGTTAGGAACATTTCCATCGTAAAATTTTGTTTTTCAATTTTTATCTTTATCTATTTTTCTGTCACCTATGAACTCCAGAGTGTGTAAATTGTCAATCTAGAGTATCTTCGTCAAGTGTGAAGTGATAGAACCTGAGACTTAAAGTGGCAACTTTTTTGCAAAGTATGAATTTTGGCCAAAAACGCGAAAGGCAAAGATAAGTTCTGCCAAAAAATGTTCACTTTGTGGTCATTTTGTTAAATGTTATCTCAATTGGTTTGCCCCCCAGATTGCTACAAAAATACCAGATCAGACTATCCAGTGTAACAACTCTGCTGCCAAGCGTTCTACTCATGTGTAAAATATTGTCTGGGACTCAATGTTTAGTGGTAGGAAAACACAAACAGGTGGTACGAACATTCTTCCTTAAAATTTGTTTTTCACTTTTATCTTATCCTATTTTTTCAGTCACCTATGAGCTCCAGGTTTTTAAAATTTTTGGTCACTAGAGTATCCCCGTAAAGTGTGAAATGATGGGATTTGGGGACCAAATTGGCAATTTTTTGCAAAATTTTTTGGCCAAACGGCGTAATGCAAAAAATTTCCCAAATTGACTTTGGTAATTCAAATGTTATCTCAATTGTTGCCCCGGGATTGTCCCAAAAATCCCAAAAATAAAAAATTTCCAGTTTCCCTACTCTGCATCTAGGTGTCTTTTCAGGTGTAAAAAAATTTGTCTGGGACCCCCCCAAAATTTTTTAGTGGTAGGAAAACAAACATTTTGTTAGGAACAATTTTCAAAAAATTTTTTTTTCCTTTTTTTTAAATTTTTTTTTTTCTGTAAACTATGACTCCAAAGTGCCCAATTTTATAATCTAAATTATTCGTACAACCCGGGAAAAAAAGGAATGAGATAAACGGGCAACTTTTGGAAATATGTTTTTGGCCCAAAAAGGAAATTTAATAAATTCGGGAAAAAAATTTTAAAGGGGGTTTCTTTTTATTTTAATTAAAATTGTTGCTCCAGATGTAAAAAAATGCCAGATCAGACATCCATTTTAAAATACTCAAATTAGCGGGCCCTATCATGGGAAAAATAATTGCCCTGGACCCCAACTTTTAGGGTGGACAAAAAACAAGTTGTTAGGAAAAATCTACAAAAAATTTGGGGTTTTTCTTTTTATTTTATCTATTTCTGTCCCCAACGACCCTCCAAAGGGCCCAAAATTTATAACTAGATTATTCTTTAAAGTGTAAAAATGAAGACTGAAAATTAAAGGGGAAACCCCTTTTTTGCAAAATGTTTTGGCCCAAAAAGGGCGAAAGGCATACATTCTGCAAAATTTCACTTGTGCGTAGTTTAGGTTATCTCAATTGGGCCCCCAGGATTGTAAAAAAAATGCCAAATTAGACACCCAGTTTAACTACTCGAAAATAGCGGGGTCTATTCATGTGTAAAATAATTGTCGGGATTAAATTTTTAGTGGT
>CAJHNH020006420.1:5000-12654 GCA_905116865.2 Candidula unifasciata | reverse complement strand
GGAAAAAAATTTAGTGGATAAAAAGAAAGGTTTTAAAACTAAAAACTACCACATACAAAATAAACATTTACGCTAGATAAAAATCCCCTTTTAGATGTGGAAACAAGCATTTCTCGTAGAAAGCAATACTCTTGAATAAGCATTTAACAACATAAATAGCCAGACGAACGCAGACCGTGAAACCGTTCTGGGCTACATATGCCCGATCATTAGTAATTACAATAATTTGATTCGGGATTAATTTCACAAACTGTACTGAATGATAGTGTTGGCTTAGTTAGTTAGTTAGTTAGTCTTTCCTCTTGTGTCGAGTGCGGCACATAGGGCAGAGGTCGTGACTCTCCATGCACGGCGGTCCGTTGCAATCCGTTGTAGGTCTTGGATGTTTGAGTGGCCCATGAGCGAGCCTTCCCTGATGATAGTTCTACGTAGGGTTTCCCTTGGTCTTCCACGAGATCTTTTCCCCTGTGGTGTCCAAATGAGGGCTTGGTAAGGAAGTCTTGATTTATCCATTCTAAGGACGTGGCCGACATAGTTCCAGCGGCGTTTTCGTATAAAATTAGACACATACTCTTGCCTGGATTCTTGCCTTATTTGTGTATTGGTTCGGAAATCTGACCATTTGAAATTTAGTATTCTTCTAAGGCATTTATTTTCAAAACTGTCTAATTTTGTGTCTAGAGTGTTCGTTGATTTCCAGCTCTCGCATCCATAGGTTAGTACTGGAATCACACAAGAATTGAAGATCTTGAGTTTTGTGTGTTTGCTAAGTGTCTTTGATTTCCAGATGTTAGACAGTTTATTGAAGGCACTAGTGTTGGCTAATGAAGATTAATTACCGCCTGTTAATGTTGTTAGAAACGTGGTTTTGTTAATTAAATTATTCGCATGTGTGTTTGTGTATGTGTGTACAGGGGCGTCGCAAGTAAGGCGTCGTTGGTGGGTTCAAGTCTCTTTATAGTTTACTTCGGGTAGCGGGAGGGAGAACACCCAGCCAACAGGAGATGTAAGGCGCCTCCTTCCCTGCGCCAGCCTTCGGGATAACTCATAGGCAAGGTTAGAGTACCCGCTTAGCCCTCTGATCAGGTTTGCGTGAGGTCATGGCAGGCAGGTGATTGATAAACATAATGAGCATCTGAGAAGTTTTCAGTACTGGCCACAACTTAAACTGTGCTAGGCAGAGGATGCCTCTACAGGCAAAATGGCTAGGACAACCCGTCCAGCATGGGTACTGCTCTCACAGAAAGAATTTGCAACCTGATGTGATAAGGAAATTTTGACAGCGTTTTCTTAAGTTGTTCTCTTCATTCTCTATTCACAGTCGTAACTAGCTACTACTTTTCGTCCTTCTTAGGACGTTATTTTTTGTTATTTGAAGCCCCACTCTGGCTTTTGCCAGGGGCCGCAATATAGGCAGGTCATCATTATGGCCAAATGTCTGAACGCGGTTTCTGGGACCTCTCCACGGTGATCCTCATCCGCATGGTGGCACTTTGTGTCATCGGGTGTTTATCGCTTGTGTGATGTCCTGGTGGGGTAAAAAGTCCAATCCAATCCTCCTTCACAGTCGTTTCGTTCCTAAATCATAAATTTTTGATTCGATTTGATATCCAAAGTATTAGGAGCCAGATAGCTGTCTATAGTGCAAGTGAGTATTTTGCAAAGAAATGTCATGTCTGCACATCAGTGGATAAACAAAAACGACGTTTAAAAACTTCCTCGTCCGGTAGGGGTGGTATTTGTGCTACAGGTGCAGCCAGGCCGTCATCTGGCTACTACTGTACGCAAACCAAAGAACGAGACATTTGTCATTGAGTCGTGGAATGTGAGGCACTCATACAGGTAGGTAAACTGGAAAACATCAAGAGTGAAATGAACAGAATGAACATAAACATCTTGGGATTGTGTTGAACAAAACATACTGGAGCAGGGGAAATGTATTCAGATGACTATAGAATGATTTTCTCAGGAGGACAAAAACATGAAACTGACTGACTTTCTACCCCACCAGGACATCACACAAGCGATAAACACCCGATGACACAAAGTGCCACCATGTGGATGAGGATCGCCGTGGAGAGGTCCCAGAAACCGCGTTCAGACATTTGGCCAGATTTATGGCCTGCCTATATTGCGGCCCCTGGCAAAAGCCAGGGTGGGGCTTCAAATAACAAAAAATTTCGTCCTGAAAAGGTGAAAAAGTGTCCTTATTGACAGCTTTTAAAAATTGTGCCGATTCCTATCGGTCCCCATTCGGGCCGCAGTTTTTCGTTATTTTGAAACCCTACGCCGGCTGTGGTTGAAGGCCTTAATATAACCAAACCTACGGGTTGAACAGGGTTTTGGGACCTGTCCTAGTATGATCTTCATTTGGATGGTGGCACTTTGCGTCACTGGGTGTTTATAGCTCGGTGTGATTTCCTGGTGGGATTGAACATCAATCAGTCAGTGCCGATTTCTAGTTTCTGAACTAACTGCACCCATTCATAAACATTTATGAGTACTGGGTTAAATACGTAATTTTTTTCACTATGAAAGAATTACATCAATTGCAACCCAGGGAAGAAGAAATCGTCATACAGAAATCGAACAAGAAATAAATTGCTCCAACAAGGACAAAGAATGTGTGTACTTGACTGGGGAAACGTCGAGCACCAGAACACCACAGACCAAGAAAGACGTGACCCTGAGAAAGATAGTCTTGGCAGACACCTATTACGGAAGAAAACTGATTGGCTCCAGCAATTCTCCTGGTTTTTTTTTCCCCCAGTCTATTGAGGAAGAGTGTTGGTTGCTCAAAAGTTGAGTGCGGGCACTTAATCAGCTGTCAAAATCAAACGTCGCCCCAATTTTCCGGCTGTCTGGGAATATAAAAACCCATACAAAAGCCAATAGGTGGGTCAATTTGGCGGACAGTTGGAGTCAATAGTTGACACGATGGCTTTTAAGAAGGAGCAAACGATACTTCAGAAGTCGGAAGTGAGTATTGCCGCGCAGGATGCGGACATGTTTATTGCAACATCGTCTGACTTCCTACTTCAAGAACCGATATTTTGTGAAAATATGTCGTCATTAAATCCCAGAAAGGATTAAGTCTTCATGTGATCGACATTGCTAGTTTGCTCTTCGTTAATCAATTTAAAAAATGTAGCGACTGATTATTTTTAAATTTACTTCTGTCTGGGCGTTGAGCTACTTTATGATAATGCCGAAGTGATGTAAGTAAGGCTCTCCGGGATAAGATGGACAGTGCAACTGAACTGATGGAGAATTCATACACCAAAAGACAAATTCAAAGGAGGAGGGGAGGAGCGAGTGAGGTTCTGGAAGATATTCAACACTGAAGAGGAAACATAGTCGCCTTGTAATCATGTTGCTCAGCTCTGAATCAGCTCTGAAGTGGATAGCAGGAAACAAATTTAGAGAGAAATTACTGTGTCTGATTCTCAGTCAGCCTTGCGGAAGGTTCAAATTGTACTAATGTGGCATGAATGGATACCATGCATCAGTATGCCAACATTGCAGGAAGTCACGTTCATATACTGTCCGGGATATGCAGGAGTGCGAGAAAATGAAAGAGAGAATTTTCTGGCTACAAAATCGAAAGCTAAGGGAACGCTTGTACTGGACAAGGGAGATATTCTGAAGACCACATATGAACGACTTTTGGCAGAAGACGCGAGATTAGATGAAATAACATGGGCAAGAATATGTGATCGAAGAATTGAGTGTGGATCTGACAAGGAGGGACGGATGAGAGGAAGAGATCGGTATGTGTATAATCAGTTTGCTATGGGAACAGTTACCTTACGTCATTTGCCGAGGGAGTATGACCGGTGTGCTATGACGTTGATTCCTAAATCAGTAAATTAATCAGGTTGCAACTGGTACTATTAGCATGTCGACTCTTCATTGGTTACTGAAGAATGAGACGGAGCACGAGTGGGAATGCCCCGAGTGCAGTTTTGTCAATTCTTGATTCATTCATTCTATTACCTTAGGTAATAATACTTAAACACTATTGTATTTTCAAAGTGAACCGAAATAATGGATCCAACGACAGCAACAGTAAGGCAAGAAACTCCACTGACCCTCTGAGCTTCACAAGGTAATGTCAACTGATCAAGCATAGTCATGTGAACGTTCTTGCCAATATTAAAGAGCAATGATTGATTTGATTTCTTCTTCTTCTTCTTCTTCGCGTTCACCAGCTGTACACTCTGGCGGAAAGTTCTGGTTGCTCGTCCACTACTGAACTGCAGTCCTGCTCCAGAACCTGAGTGTTGCGTGTGCATCAGTTTTACAGATCTCATTCTCTTGAATACAGACTGTTGGTTCCTTGCCTCTCCGGCAGATGCACTCCGACTTCAAAGGAAGCTCCCCAATTAGTCGACTCTTACGACATGCTTTTGGGTAGGCAGTGGGTCTATTCTTGTTTTCTCCACAATGGGGCCCTGGAACCCACACGGGGGTGATTTGATTTGATTTGGTTCAAGAACCGACATCACAGCACTCGGGGCATTCCCATAAGCGCCCCGTCCCCATCTTCAGCAGCCAGCGAAGAGTTCCGATACTAATGGTGTCAGTAGCATAAAGAGCAAGTGAATAAATTGGTTGAATACTTTGAGAACTTCTGAATAGGTTCCCCCCCCCCTCCCACCCCAAAACCTCCAGATATCCAGTCTTCAGAAGTGGTGCCGGGTATAAACTGTGTGATGTCGTCTGAAAGGAAAATTAGAAGTATTATGTATGTACTGAGGAGGGTGAATTGACCACTCCCGTCTGTTTTATCACCTCCTGACCCCAAGTTTTCCAGGTTTTTGGCTCGCTTTAATGAGCCTAATCAAATTTATATAACAGTTGTCTAATGCCTGTCACATTACCCTCATCAGTGGAAACATCAATTTGATTTGACTTGATTTGATTCATGAACCGACATCACAGCACTCGGGGCATTCCCATAAGCGCTCCGTCCCCCATCTTCAGCAGCCAGCGAAGAGTTCCGATACCAATGGTGCCAGTAGTATTCTGATTTAACGTCCGTCTTGCCTTTACTCTGAGCCTCGAGTATCTGCCAGAACCTCTCGTCACCCCCAACTGCATCAATCTCACCAGACTGTGGTGTTCCATCTGCTCCTCTGAATTGTACACGATCTTCCACAAGGCACTAACCACGTCAGCCCTATCATGCATCAGTATTCCACAAAGTTGTTCAGAGCCAGCCAGTCTGTCCGCCTGTTCATTTCCCAACACACCTGCATTACCCGGTGAAAAAATCCAGACACTACTCCTTACTCGTGTCCTCCGCAGCGAAGCATGCCACTCTGCACGAAGCATACCTGTTCGAATCTTCCTCAGCATGCTTTCTGAATCAGTTACAATCACGATGTGTGTGTGTGTGGTGTTCTCTAGCCAGCGGAAAGCTGCAGTGACCGCCTCCACCTCCATTCTTAAGCTGGATGTTGTGGTATCATATGCTAGGCTCTCCTGACCAAACGTCGACCATTAACTTTTGCTAAGAAGCCCCAAGCACTACTTTTGCCTCTTCACACTGAACCGCCTGTGTAAATGATCAAATTCTCTGAGTGAGCATTATCTTGAATTAATTGCTGAATTTTCACCTCTGTGGCACCTGCTGGCCAATCTCTGCAATCCCGGCTCAGCGTGATTATGACTCTACACAAGTCTGACTGTTCAGGTGGCACTTTGACCCACTCCTCTCCTCGCCTAATGTTCTCAAGGATGCAAACCTGTCTGATTGTGTCTTCTCCCTGAGCCATCCATGACCGCCCTCTTATCAGCCGCTGACTCTTAACTGCACCCAGAGCTTCATGCAGAGGGTGGTCTGTGTCTGCAGCTACCCTGAGATATGACTTCGCCTGTAGCACCTTGTGCCTACCTGCAACCATCGGCAAACCAAGGATGTATCGCATACACACCACTGGGGTGTCTCTGGTGCAACCCAGAATGACCCGCATAGCCGCGTTCTGTATGCGCTCTAGTTTGCCCATCTGACTCTTTGAGACAGTAAGCAGTCCCAGGCCATAATCCACCACTGACAGGATCAGGTGCTGATATAGTGTGAAAAGCATTCTCTGCTCTATGTCAATTGCAGCCATAGTCTTAAGTGCACTAAGTCCTTTTTGGCATCTCGTCACAACACTCTCCACATGGTCCTTAAATGACAGGCTCCTGTCAAATGTAATTCCCAGATACTTCAGTTTTCTCTCTCTGTTGAAATTTCTACCATCTATCGTGAGACTTGGGACATACGCTTTAACGATTCTGTTGTCCAGAGAACACCACAAAACAAACGTCTTTTCTGGGTGGACGACAGCCCTCATATCTGTACACCACTCAGTCACTTTGTCTACTGTCGCTTGTAGCTCCCGGCCTGTTTGTTCCTTCTCTTTCCCCTGCCTATATGCAAGTATATCATCCGCAAAAGTCACTATCCTTCCAACTCCTGGTGCTTCTAGGCTTGCAATTTTGCTCGTATACACGTTAACGAGCACAGGCGAGATGGCGGATCCCTGTGGCAGACCTGGGGCCTAAGTGCATGGTTCTGAGGTCCATGAGCCCAGTCGGAGAGCAACCCGACTTGAATACAGGACAGCTGCAACCCAATTCACCAGCCATGGACTGACTGATCTCCTTCTCTCTCAGTGTAGTCATTAAGATTTCGTATCTCACTCTGTTATAAGCATCCTCGAGATCCAGTCCTACCGCCATAGTTTCCTGTCTGTTCTGGAACCCTTCATAGGCGTCAAAAGCAAAAGTGGCCGCATTTGCCTAAGTGTCCTTTCCTGGCCTGTAGTTTTCCAGACCTCTTGGGAGAAGCTTCCCCCTTTCCAAAAATTCCAAGACCTTCCAAATGTGTTTTGAAAGGTGATGATTCTAAAGTCACTGAGCTTAGAATGATCTTTAAAAGGTTTTGGTAGTGGAAATAGATAGCTGTGGGCCTAGTCCTGCGGTTCTTATCCTGTCTTAATGCTCTGGTTAAAACAGTCGGCCATCTCTGCCAGGTCTATATCGCTCAAAGCCTTCGTGTCACCATACCTGACTTCATCAGGCCCTGATGCAGCGTCTTTTGCTTTTTTCAAAATTTGTTTGATATCTTGCACTTGTATCACGTCTTCATAATGCATATTCTTCAAGGTGCCAGCTAACTCCTTTCTAACTGCATCCCTGATGTCTACATCATTATGATCTGTCTGAGCTATAATCCTATGGAGAAAAGCCTCCCCTTTCTCCTTGTCTGTTGTCACACGCACACCATCCTCTCTACAAACTGTTCCGACTGTCATAGGCCGATCTTTTCTTTGCATCTGCCTTTGCAGTTTCCAGAATTTCCCCAATGTTTTATCGCCTCCCGTATCATTCACAAAAGTTTCACACTTTGCTCTTTACATTCTCCGCCATCTCCACTTCCTCTCGTGAGCTTGAGGGTGTCTGTCGTACTTTCTTCACTGCTTCACTGCGGCTCTCTTTGTCTTCCACGCCTGTTTTACTTCTGGAGTCCACCATGGAAGCTGTAAAAAATTTGTTTTGGCAGTTCTGTTGCATGCTCCCTGTCTGAGGCGTCCAAGTAGGTTGTTGTCCACTTATACCGGAAGGTCTTGCGTGCTCTCCCAACCTTTACCTTACTGCGTTT
>CAJHNH020006419.1:0-7500 GCA_905116865.2 Candidula unifasciata | reverse complement strand
GAAAGAAAGAGAGAAAGGAAAGAGAGAAGAAGAAGAAAGAGAAAAGTAAAGAGGGGAAGAAGAGTAAAAGGGAGAAGGAAAGAAGAAGAAAAACTAAGAAAGAAGAGACAAGAAACAAGAAAGAAGTGAAAAGAGGGAAGAAAAAGGAAGAGAAAAGAAGAATGAAAGAGGAAAGAGAAAAGAAGAAAAGAAGAAGAAAGAAGAGAGGCAAAGAAAAGAAAAAAGGAGGAAGGAAGTAGAAGAGAAAGAAGAGAAGAAAAGAAGAAGAAAGAAACAGAAGAAGCGAGAGAAGGGAAGAAGGGAAAGAAGAAGAAAAAGAGGGAGAAGAAAGAAGGAAGAAGAAAAAGAGAAAAGTAGAAAAGAGGAAGAAAAAAGAAGAAAGAGAAGAATAGGAGAAGAAGGAAAGAAAAAGGAAAAAGAAGAAGAAAAAAAAGAAGAAGAGAAGAGGAAGAAAGGAGAAGAAGAAAGACAAGAAAGAAAAAAGAGAGAAGGAAAGAAGAAAAAGTGAGATAAGAAAGAAAGCAAAGAGAGTGAAGACAGAGAAGGAAACGAAGGCACAGAAAAAGAAGAAGAAAGAAGAAAGAGCAAGAAAAAGAAAAAGAAAAGAAGAGGAAGAAAGAGAAGAGAAGAAAGAAGCGGAGAAGAAAGGAGAAAGAAGAAAGGAGAGGAGACGGAGGGAAAGAGGAAGAAGAGAGAAGAAGAGTGAAAGGGAGGAAGAAGAGGAAGGAGAAGAGGAAAAGAAGAAAGAAAAAGAGGAAAGGAGGAAGAAGAAAAAGAAAAGGAAAAGAGGAAGAAGGAAAGGGGAGGAGGAAAAGAGGAAGAGAAGAAAGGAAGAAGAAAAGAGAAGAGGAAGAAGAAAGCAGAAGAAGAGAGAAGAAAGGAAGAAGAGAAGAGGAGGAAGAAAGGCAAGAAGAAGAAAGGGAAGAAAGAAAGGTCGAGAAGAAGATAGAGGAGAAGAAAGGAAGAGGAAAGAAGAGGAAGAAAGAAGAAGAAGAAAAGAGAAGAAGAAGGGAAGAAGAGAAGAAGAAGAAGAAGAGAGGAAGAAGAGGAAAGAAGAGAGAAAGAGGAAGAAGAGGAGAGAGAGGAGGAAGAGAAAGAAAAGGAGGAAGAAAGAGGAAGAGAGAAGAAGAAGAAGGAGAGGAAAAAGAGGGAAGAGAGGAGGAAAGGAGAGGAGACGAGGGAAGAGGAGGAGAGAAAAGGAAGTGTGGAAGAGAGGAAGAAGGAAGAGGAGGCAAGGAGAGGAAGGAGGAGGAAGAGAAAGGAGGAAGAGGAAGAGGGAAGAAAGAGGAAAGAAGAGGAAGAAGAGCAAGCAAGAAGAAAAAGAAGAGGGAAGAAGAGGAGGAAGAGGAAGAAGAGGGAGAAAAGAGGACGAAGGAGGAGGAAGAGAAAGATAGAGGAAAGAAAGAGGGGAGAAGAAGAGAGAGAATGAAAAGAGAGTAGGAGGAAGAAGAGGAAGAAGAAAAGGAAGGAGAAGAGAGAAGAAGTAGAAGAGAGAGAAGAGAAGAAAGAGGAGAAGAGGAGAGAAGAAAATAGAAGAGAAGAAGAAGAAGAAGAGAGAGAGAAGAAATAGCGAGAGAGAGAGAAGAAGTAGAGAGAGAAGAAGTAGAGAGAGAGAGAGAAGAAATAGCGAGAGAGAGAGAGAGAGAGAGAAGAAATAGCGAGAGAGAGAGAGAAGAAGTAGAGAGAGAAGAAGTAAAGAGAGAGAGAAGAAATAGCGAGAGAGTGAGAAGAAGTAGAGAGAGAGGAAGTAGAGAGAGAGAGAGAGGAAATAGAAAAAGAAGAAGTAGAGAGAGAGAGAGAGAAGAAAAAGCAGAGAGAGAGAGAGAGAGAGCACAATCTGCGATCTCCTGCAGCATGTATCAGTTCGTGTGCTGACACACCTCCAGTGTATGCAGAAACGGGTGTAGGAGTGGTTACCTTAAACCCTTTTCTACATACACTGCGAGGGGCTGAAATAACTCTCTCATTAACACATAGCTGCTGTTGCCTAAATAGGTCGTGGAGGGTGAAAAGGCAACCCGGTTGCGTGATACAGCAGCTGGCAAGGTCTTTGCTTGCTTACTCGATCAAGGCATTACAGCAAAGGTTCTCAAACTGGGTGCTTATGATAGGGGCGCGGCGGCGAAAAATAAAGAAAAGTCGGCTATAAATTGTGTCTACATTTTGGCTGAAATTTTAAAGTGGAAAATGTGGTCTGTACAATAGTAACTGTTAGCCTCATCAAGTAAGCATATATATGATATTAATAAAAATGTTAATTTTCTGATGATGTTAGTTAAAACCTCAGAAACTACTGAACCGATTGTTTTCAAATCTGCACACAACGTTGCCTTTGACTCCAAGCGTGATTTTTTTTTCTCCAGAAAATCGCGCAAACCACGAACGACGTGCTCCAGCAACGGTCAAATCATTATTTGTTTCTTTGCTGGCCAGGATTTGATTTTAGTTAATTGGCCATATTTGACTGCTGAGCTCTCGTTAAACTTTGCATTATTATATAATTTCATTTCCACTATCTGCTTGAGTGTTTTGTAGCGTAGTTGGTAGCGGTTCTGACTATCATGCGGGTGACCCGCGTTCGATTCCCAGCTAGTTGATATAATTTGTTTTAGCCCTTAACTGGGTGGCTGGCACGTTGTGTTGTGGTTTATGGCTAAACTGCGATATATACGCCTTTTTCGGTTTTGGGGTTTACAGCTAGCCTGCGACAGCAGCGACGTGATGCTCAATGGTCATGTTATCTTCGTTCGCCCTCGAGAGACCCGTTGGCACTTTGTGTTGTGGTTTACAGCTAGGCTACAATATCTGACCTAAATTCTTCAGTCGTCGGTAGTATAGTTGTGGGTATGTCATCCTTCACGCGGATGACCTGTGTTAGATTCCTAATTGTTCTTTTTCCCTTAAAAGGCTGGTTGTTACAGCTAGGTTGCGATATCTGCGCCTTTCGCCCAAAGACATCCGATTTCAGTTAAGTCCTAATTAGCCTCCCTGTGACGCTTCTCGATCAAAAACTATTCGGCGAAGACAGAAACTGTTAACTAAGGCGGCTTACAGTCAAGTTTAGTTTGGGTGGACACGGAAGCCAAGGTTAGTTAAAACTTGTTCCCTCGGAGAGGGAGAGATGACGGGTGTGGGGTATTTTTCTCCGCTATTCGTGAGTATTGTGTACTTTTCACTGTGGGTTCCATCACTGGTTACGTGATAAAGTTTTTTTTTCCTATGTCGGGGTCAAAATTAAACTAAATAGTCCGTGGCGACAGCATGCGGCGCTAACTATACAGACTGTAGTGACAGTTTTTATTGTTGTTGTTGTGATGGTGGTGGTGGTAGTGGTTGCAGTAGTACTGGTACTGAATGGGTGATGTGGTAGCTGTAACACTGACTACATTTACTTCTCTGTACAAGTTCATGCTACCTTTTTAAGTCTGGGTGGACACGGATGCCAAGCTCAATTTAGTTACAATATTTCGTTACACGGTGACTTTCCAATCCTTCGGAGAAGATGATATGATTGGGGAAAAGGAGGGGGGGCGGGTTATGCCAGACACTGTTAGCTGAGAAAGCTTAAATTATTATTTTGAAGTTCTCCTTTCTTATCTATTTCTATTTTAATAATTTCCCCATGGATGATTTTTCAATCCTTCGGAGAGGGAAATATGACTGCGTCGAGGGGACAGAAAGGGGGAGGGGAGGGGGGTATGACAGACACTGTTAGCTGAAAGCTATTTTCTTTCCTTCCCATTTCACCATTTTGGGCCACAGCAACGCTTGGCCGGGTACAGCTAGTATATATTTAAACACAAACATACATAGATACATACGCGTGCATACAGAGAGACCTATATATATATATATATATATATATATATATATATATATATATATATTTATATATATATACACACACACAAGTATACACACGCGTGCACACACACATGCATACATATATAAAAACACACTTAGCATGCTGAGTGACAAAGCTAATGTATATTTCCAATCGCGCGTGAAATATATTCATTAAATACTGAAGAAAAAATATGGAATTACTGACTGTTTTGTGTGTGTGTGTGTGTGTGTGTGTGTGTGTGTGTGTGTGTGTGCGCGCGTAAAAGGGAACCTGATTATTAAATTAGGTAGAATGAACATATAAACGAACGAACGAATGAACAAAGGAATCAGAAAACAAAGGGTACAAAATCAACTTTTCCCCTTGGGGTCGTGGATGTGTCTATGTTGCAACATCAACTTTGACCCGTTGGTGTCGTGGATGTGTCTATGTCAACATCAACTTTGACCCGTTAGTGTCGTGGATGTGTCTATGTGGCAACATCAACCTTGACCCGTTGGTGTCGTGGATGTGTCTATGTGGCAACATCAACTTTGACCCGTTGGTGTCGTGGATGTGTCTATGTGGCAACATCAACCTTGACCCGTTGGGATCGTGGATGTGTCTATGTCAACATCAACTTTGACCCGTTGGTGTCGTGGAGGTGTATCTATGGCAACATCAACTTTGACCCGTTGGAGTCGTGGAGGTGTATCTATGGCAACATCAACTTTGACCCGTTGGGGGTTGTGGAGGCGCACACACTAACAACACACGCACACACACACGCACACACTGACACCGATATAATATACAGAGCCACGCACATACAGTCACAGACACAAAACACGGACACACACACACACACCGACAGCGACACACACACACCGACACAGACACACTATACAGAGCCACGCACATACAGTCACAGACACAAAACACGGACACACACACACAACACACACACACACACACACACACACCGACAGCGACACACACACACCGACACCGACACAATATACAAAGCCACGCACATACAGTCACAGACACAAAACACGGACACACACACACAACACACACAAACCAGAGCCGCATTAAGACTCTTTGGTGCTTTAAGCACTTAACAGATCCCCCCACCCCACCCCACCCCGTCCCCAGCACTTAGATGTTGGTGCCTATTAAAGCCGTCTCAACAGCATCATCGGCCCCTGGGCAAACAGCGACCTGCGGCTCCTTCCTCAGCCACCCACAGGAATTAAAGCTTTCATCTGTCTGTCACTTGACATTCACAGATTAGCATCGCAGCAGCAGCAACATCACTCACCAAGCTCCTCCCCCCCCCCCCCCCATGATCCTAGGACCCCCTGAGTTCAGTCAACACTGGCGCCCCTAAATATATTTAAACAAATATAAACAATAGTAAATCATAAAAACCATTTGATTATTCAAAACTGAACAAAACATTTTATAAAGGAAAAGAAAAGCTAATTTTGTATACTTCAAGTTTATTTGTAGTTGATCAGTTTTCTCTGACTGTTTTTAAATGGAGAGATTGCCTTCAGCTTGCCTTGTTGCATTCTTGTTCTATTTAGATTTCGGCTTCAAGGCTATTAAACATCTCTATGGTTCCCGTGTGTCTTATAATGCCCTAGGCACGTTCTTGGTGTGCTAATTGTTAACCCGGCCGTGACATACACATTGCAGAAGACACACATACATACACACAGGCAGAACACACACACACACACACATACACATACACACCGGCATAACACATTACACAAACATACACACATACACACAGGCGGAACACTCACACACACACATACACACTGGCGTGACACAGCACACACATATACACACAGGCGTGACACATCACAAACACATACACACAGGCGTGACACATCACACACACAGGCGGAACACACACACACACACATACACACACAGACATAACATACACTAACAGGTAGGTAGAGAGGTAGGTAGATAGGAAGGTAAACAGCAGAATTAAAGATCGATAGAACGAGCAATTGGGCCCGATATCAGTTGCATCCTTTCAACCATTGATCAGTCACACAACAGTTATATGCCACGTGAATAGTAAGTTTAGTTATCAGTATGCATTATATAAATGCTAAGTACACAAGCGGCATCACGAGAAAAGAACTCATGAATACACAGATCAACTCATCAGACAGACGCAACAATGCGTGGATGAGTCACAGTGGCTGTGTCGATACCAAGTAAAGAAAATTCTCTTTAGACTAGCCCTATATTTTCAAACAAAGCGGCACCAGGTCAGTCATGTGGTTAACCTCACAATGACCGCCTTTACTTCCCATGACTATACCTGGTACCATATATCGCTGGGTCGACCTAAGAGCCAAAGTCATTTTTGAAATAAGTCCGGCTGCGTTCGGGTTGGAACCCACGACCTTGGAAACAACCTGTGAATTGGTCAGTCACGGGTCGGAATGGCAACTATTTTTGAGGCTGGTCAACAAGTACCACGCTGACAACCACAAATTTGTTCTTTAAATACCCAGAAACCAGGGGTTGTTTACCTTCAGGCTCAGTACTATGGATCTTGCAACCCTTTAGCTCCGTACTATGTATCTCGCAACCCTTTAGCTCGGTACTATGGATATCGCAACCCTTTAGCTCGGTACTATGGATATCGCAACCCTTTAACTCGGTACCATGAATATCGCAACCCTTTAGCTCGGTACTATGAATATCGCAACTCTTTAACTCGGTACTATGAATATCGCAACCCTTCTGCATTGATTCCTTGAATCTGCGTGAAATGTGGCTTTCCTGGCTACCCCTGGGCGTGAACCCGGAATACACAGAGTTCGTCACCTGGTCGTCGGGCAGTTAGCATATGAGAGTGACAATGTGGGGCAGACAAACATGTGAGAGAGGGCAATCATAAAGCACGCTGACAACCACATATGAGAGTGACAATGTGAGGTAGACAAACAGTGTGAGAGAGGGCAAACATAAAGCACGCAGACACACCCCATGAGAGTGACAATGTGAGGTAGACACCATGTGTGAGAGGGCAAACATAAAGCACGCAGACAACCACATATGAGAGTGACAATGTGGGGCAGACAAACATGTGAGAGAGGGCAAAACATAAAGCACGCAGACAACCACATATGAGAGTGACAATGTGAGGTAGACAACCCCCCCCCCCATGTTCTGAGAGGGCCAACATATGTTTTTTGTTGTTCTCGTTGTTAGCTGCTCCTGTGCTCTTTTTTCTTCTCGTCGTCGTTCGTTCTCGTGAACCTCCTCCTCTTGTTCTCTTCTTTCTTCCCCCCCCCTTCTTTTTCTTCTTTTTGTTCTTCTTGTTCTTCTTGTTCTTGTTTCTCTCTTTTCTTCTTCTTCTGCTTCCTCTTCTCTTCTTCTCTTCTTCTTCTTCTTCTTCTTATTCTTTCTTTCGTCGTCTTCTTCTTTCTTCCTTCTTCTTCTTCTTCTTTCTTCTTCTTCTTCTTCTTCATTCTTCTTCTTCTTCTGTATTCATCTTCTTCTTCGTCCTTTTTTTTCTTCTTCCTATTTCTTCGTTGTTTCAGCTCCCTTTATTATATTAATAATAATTTATGTCAATCCCAAATTGTGCCAACGGATTCAGGTAGGAGAGGCACACTGGGGGAGGATACTAG
>CAJHNH020006418.1:0-12664 GCA_905116865.2 Candidula unifasciata | reverse complement strand
ATAGACTTTAAGAAAGCTTTTGATATGATAGACAATAACATTCTTATAAGAAAATTAGAAACAAGGAAATGTAACCCTAGACTATTACAGTTAATAAAATCCTTTTTGTTAAATAGAAAACAAATAATCAGTTACAATAAATCATTATCGCAAGCCACTGACTGAAATACTGGGGTACCTCAAGGCTCGATTCTTGGCCCTCTGTTATTCAATACCTACATAAATGACCTTCCTTTATGTCTGTCGTCGTCCTGTGATTTATTCGCAGACGACTGTACCATCTATGCTAATTCTCAAACATGTAATATACTAGAGTCGTCATTACAACAAGAATTAAATAATGTAGTCAGATGGAGCAGTGCAAACCGTATGCAAATAAACATTAATAAAACCGAATCTATGCTAATAACGACCAGGCAAAAACTATACAGTCTAAATTCTCAGAGAACGCTTCAACTCTACGTTGGAGCAACTCAAGAAGAAAATGTAACTGAGCACAATACACTACGGTTGGTAATTGATGCAAATCTAACCTTCAACTCACACGTACAAGCACTTGTGAAGCAAACAGCTAAAAAGGTTTACCAGCCTGCAAAAATTAATAACTTTCTTGATGAACATACAAGAAAGACATTCTATATTTCTCACATCCAGACATATGTAGACTAATGCTCTAGAATACGGGATGGCTGTTTCAGCTCTGTTATCAAGCGACTCACATCACTGTAAAAGCCTGCCATTTGCTTAATTAGTAACAATCATGGAACAGTGAGCTCCGAAACATATAAAGGTCTTAGGCTACTACCGCTTCGTGAACGTCTACTTTTCAATAAGGCAAAATATACTTATAAAATATTATCTCAAAAGGCTCCATGTTACTTATGGCCGTTGTTTAAATATAAAGAACGACATAGTAAGCGTCTACACATATTACACATCCCTAAACCTAGGATAGACCTTTATAAAACAAGTTTGTCATATTTCACAGCTCAATTGTGAAACTATCTACCACAGCAAATCAAAAGTACCACTAGTCCATATACATACTATCGGAAACTGTTCGAATATTATCTGAATATTGTCTGTCTATCTGTCTGTCTGTCTGTGGGTCGGTCGGTCTGTCTGTCTGTCTGTCTGTCTGTCTGTCTGTCTGTCTGTCTGTCTGTCTGTCTGTCTGTCTGTCTGTCTGTCTGTCTATTGTCCGTCTATCTATCTGTCTGTTGGTATTTGTTTGCTAGCACAGGCCACCACTTTCATTCCATGCAGATGAACTAATGTCATCCCCACAACCCAACCCTGGTTACGCCCTATAGGCTAACTCCTCCCATCCCTCTTTAGACACTTAGGGTACGCTGTTGGCGTCTACTCCGGCCCATTTTTCGCTGCCCGCCCGCGCGTTGGAGATATATAGGCTAGTTACTTGACCTAGTCATTTTCATGTACGAAGTTTTTTCACCAGGGACACAGATGAGTATCATTTATTTTGTACATTAGAGTCCTATGTAGTCACTTCATAGTATGAGCATATTTATGTATGTATACTGTGTTGTTCTTTATATGCTGATGAAGGTTTTTCGCCGCAACGTCCTTTGTCTGTTTATTGTGATCGATTTTGTAAAGCTAACATAATCTATTTGTTGTTTCTTACCCGCTTTTTCTCTTCCCTATAATTTTCCTTCCTTTTAAAAACTTATTTGCACATGGAAAGAAGTGTGCAAGTTTAGGTAAATTTTACAGTTCTGATAAGCAACAGCTGGTCACATGCTAAGAAATATGTGGATCGCAGAATGTTGCTGTCAAGTCCTACCTACATAAAGATAATACGACCTGAAAAACATTTTAAGTTAATTGTTAAGTATGGAGCTACGAGCGTCTTTCCTAATACTGGCAAATAATGCTAGTTCTTAAACAGCTTGAGGCCCAGCTCGCTAGTGTAGGTGGTTTAACCTGACTTGGCGGCGACCGGGTGACTAACTCCATGTGGTCTAGGTTCACCCCCGGGGGTAGGCATAAAAGCCACATTTCTCCCAGATTTACAGCATATATCGTGATCCTTAGTTCCAAACCAAAGAGTGCTATTAACAACTCATGGTTTCTAGATAATTAAAAAAAAAATACAGTTTGAGCAACAGGTGAGGAAGAATAAACGTTTTATAATGGTGTAAGCTTTGAATCGCTTGCAGCTTTTCCTGGCTCAACGATCAGCGTTTGCGAACACTTTCTATTTCAGTACTGATACAGTTTGACCAAAAGATGGAGAAGTATGTGCATCCTCTCATGGTGTCGGATCAAAATCGTCTGGAGCTTTTCCTGGCCCAACCAGCAGCGTACCAGCTTTTGTTTTTAAACTACTTTTACAGTTTGAGCAACTGAAGGAGAAGAATATGAATCCTCTTCTGGTATCAGATCTGTATCGTTTGGAGATTTTCCCAACCCAACCAGCAGATCATCAGCGTCCTTGAACGCCGTTTCTGCAAGTTCTTATACAGTTTGAGCAACAGTATAAGAAAAATAAATTTTTTTTTTTTTTGGGGGGGGGGGGGGGGTATCAGATCTTCTTCTTTTTCTTCGTTCACCGGCTGTGAATTCCGGCGGAAGGTCCCGGTTAATC
This sequence comes from Candidula unifasciata, assembly GCA_905116865.2. NCBI lineage: Eukaryota > Metazoa > Mollusca > Gastropoda > Stylommatophora > Geomitridae > Candidula > Candidula unifasciata. The sequence continues at coordinate 10,053 of CAJHNH020006418.1, read as the reverse complement.
GTCCGTTTGAACTTTTGGCTTCTACCTGGACCTGAGGTTTGCATGTACAACCATTTTACTAGCTTTTGCCGTTCCCTGCCTCACGGGCAGATGTACTCCGACTTCGAGGGAAAGGTATCAGATCTGAATCGTCTGGAGCTTTTCCTGGCCCAACCAGCTTTGTAGCAACGTCTGGGAACGCGTTTTCTGCAAGTTCTTATACAAATTGAGCAAAAGATGGAGAAGAATAAACTTCCTTTTATGGTGACAGATCTGAATCGTTCGGAGCTTTTCATGGTCCAACCAGCAGCATTTCAGCTTCTTGGAGCGCTGTTTCTGCAAATTGTGTAAGAACCTGAGTTGCAGGTATAGAAGATGCAACCTCTTATGGGGCCTGTTCTGCATCTATTGGAGCCTTATCTGAATCCAACGGCATCAAATATGCGCCAGAGAACGCGGTTTCTGCAAGTTCTGACACAGTAAGAGTAACAGATGGAGGGGTCTATACAGATGGGTCCGCAGAAAGTGCAGTTAGAAATGGTGGGGCTGGAGTGTACATAGAATTCCCAGATGGTACTAGGGATAAGTCCAGCTTACCAAACGGAAAGTACTGCCATAACTATGATGCAGAAACTCAGGCAATCAAGATAGCAACAGAGAAACTGCTAAATACTGATCTTGGCTAACAATATGTGGTAATGCTGACAGATGCAAAATCAGTACTTGAAGCACTCCAGTCTAGGAAACTACCAGAATTGCAAACACTGCTGACACAACTCAGCCTTCAGCGAAGAGTTGTAATGCAGTGGATACAATCAAATTCAGGAGTGTTGGAAATGAGAAAGCTGATCAACTGGCAGGAAAAAGTGCGACAAAAGTGCAGCCGGATGTACCAGTCACACACCACCAAAAGAAAAGAATTATTAAATCAATCAGGAAACCACCAGCCCCAGCACAAGTCGACTATTTTATTATGGACAGATCAGAACAAGTCATTATCCTCCGCCTCAGAACAGGGCACAACCGATTAGGTAACCACGTGTACACAAAATTCAAATAGGCGCATCAGCCATGTGCACATGTGGAAAGGTGCTCCAGACAGCAGAGCATGTACTCCAGGACTGCACCGAATTTGACACATTAAGGCAAACCTTTTGGCCAGAAAGAACAACAGTGGAACGTAAACTATGGAACACTGAATGAATTAACAATAACAGTGAAATTTATACAAGAGACAAAATTGCTGATATAGACAACTTATTTCAGGCGAACGAAAGAAGAAGAAGAGATGGAGAGGAATATATACTGTATAAAAAAAATAAACGCATAGTTAGTGAAAGGAACAAACATACTAACAGTTTTGAGATTCTGCATCTTTGTAATGCACTAATTCCGATTCCGACTCCATGAACAAAAATTCTAAACTTCGGCGACGTTTAACCAGCTCCTATCTGAGCTACGGTTATTTGGTCGGCCAGATTTCTTTGTGGTTTATCCTCGATTTAGTCGTCCTTTGTGGTGTGAGTTTACACCTGTTTTATGTTTTTACTTTCCAACAGCCGCTGTCCTTACTGGTTGTCTCCTTTGCTTCTTGGTTTTATGTCATCTTGGGTCTTTGCGGTTTCTTTCTTGTTTGGTATGGTTTTTGCAGGATTTGTTCTGGTTTTCTTTGGTTCTTGTTCTTGTGGGTTACCGCTTGATTGTTGCTGGTGTTTGGTTTTGCCGCGCTGGTGCCCTTACCGCTTTGGTAAGCCTCGGGGAAAGGCTAAACCGTGACCTTCGAAAGTACAAGCCAGAAAAACTCCAGTGGTGACGTCACTTCCTGAGGCGAACTCAAAATTGATGTTTCAGTGTGTGTTCGGTTTTATTTTTCTTGTCAAAGTTTTTTATGTGTTTTCATTTTCACGTCTGATTCACATATAAGCGGTATTTCAGGGAGTAGATTTAGTAAGTAGTTTCTGCAATTCGCGTTGGATTTATCGTCAGTGTGTTGGGTTTCGAGGAACTATGCCTGCCAAATGTTTTGTGCCTGATTTCGTTCAAATTATGACCTTTCTAGTGGATATGTAAGTTGTTTCAGATTCCCTTCGAATTCTCTTTTAAGAGACAAATGGCTTAAATATATTCCACGGAAAAATTGGACTCCTGGGAAAACCAGTGTAGCATGTGTGAAACATTTTCGTACGACAGATATTATTGTGTCTGATAAATATACAGACAAATCAGGAATCGAGCATATACTCCCAAGAAAGAATTCCCGCTTTTGAAAAAGATGCTTATCCAACTATTTTTCCAGATCTTCCATCCTATTTGTCGGTGAAAGTACCAGCCTCTTGCAAAACTCTAGAGAAACGTGTATCACATATAAATCGTAATTATGATAACAAAGTAAATGATTGGCTGTTCTCAGATATCATTACAGATTTCTAAGATCTGGAGTCACAGATAGGAAATAAACTGAAAGGACAGTTTGAAAAAAAAATTGGAAATACACTTCTGTAGATGGAGCTTTAGCGGGTATTGTTTTGTATGCCATTACCAGACAGTCAGACTCTGCACCATCCATAGGTGTCAGCATAAAGGTGTTACTTGATATAACTATACAAGTCTTTGTTCAAAATAAAAAAGTTATAGAGATACTTTAGATGAGAAATTGCCTTCTTTGGGGTTCGCTGGGTTATAGGCGATTGACGGCACTATTATATGCAATTACAGCAACTATTGTGAAACCAAAGTGGATACAGTGGAGTAATTTCAAACGTAGATTCTGAGATGTCATTCTGTTCACAGGTGAAAGTTCTATAATTTCCTGGTAGCTCCCAAAAACTGAAGATATGAGGAAAGCCTGCACTGTTGTTGCTGCTTCTTTTGCATTGTCTGCATTATAAAATATTTTGCCCCCAGAGTAGGTAATTTTAGATTTAACTTATATGTCATCCATCTGAACCACTACAATCTTTTCTAGCTCTGTCAGTTTGTCTTGTTTCAATTTCAAGTACTGTGAGATGCTCACAGTATGAGTAGACAATGACAACTGTGAAGTTAAATTGTGCAGTGTTCTTTGATGAGGCAGGCACAACATACAAGATTTTCTTATAAACCGGTAACATGCTGGAGAATTAATGAACAGCATGAAAGCGAAACATAATGTGCTACCACTGTAACGCCTTCTGTTTTTTTAAAACGGTTAACAGTTGCAGCTGCTCTGCAAGAAAGTTTACTTGTGTGTCAGTTACTTCCTCAGCTGTCCCATTAGGAGTCCATTGTTGCTCTGCAGCACTCTTCAAAATACTTCCTGCTTCTCCACTAAATCTGTAAAGCTATTTTGGTTTTGAATTTTACTATAATCCCAGGCATTGTAATGAATTACAAGATTTTCAAGCTGTGACCATCTTACAAGTTTATTGTTGTCTACAATCCATTTAAGGTCTTTGTCTATAACTTTTTTATTTTGAACAAAGACTTGTATAGTTATATCAAGTAACACCTTTATGCTGACACCTATGGATGGTGCAGAGTCTGGCTGTATGGTAATGGCATACAAAACAATACCCGCTAAAGCTCCATCTACAGAAGTGTATTTCCAATTTTTTTTCAAACTGTCCTTTCAGTTTATTTCCTATCTGTGACTCCAGATCTTAGAAATCTGTAATGATATCTGAGGACAGCCAATTATTTACTTTGTTATCATAATTACGATTTATATGTGATACACGTTTCTCTAGAGTTTTGCAAGAGGCTGGTACTTTCACCGATAAATAGGATGGAAGATCTGGAAAAATAGTTGGATAAGCATCTTTTTCAAAAGCGGGAATTCTTTCTTGGGAGTATATGCTCGATTCCTGATTTGTCTGTATATTTATCAGACACAATAATATCTGACGTACGAAAATGTTTCACACATGCTACACTAGTTTTCCCAGGAGTCCAATTTTTCCGTGGAGTATATTTCAGCCATTTGTCTCTTAAAAGAGAATTCGAAGGGAATCTGAAACACCTTACATATCCATTAGAAAGGTCATAATTTGAACGAAATCAGGCACAAAACATTTAGCAGGCATAGTTCCTCGAAACCCAACACACTGACGATAAATCCAACGCGAATTGCAGAAACTACTTACTAAATCTACTCCCTGAAATACCGCTTAAATGTGAATCAGACGTGAAAATGAAAACACATTAAAAACTTTGACAAGAAAAATAAAACCGAACACACACTGTAACATCCATTTTGAGTTCGCCTCAGGAAGTGACGTCACCACTGGAGTTTTTCTGGCTTGTACTTTCGAAGGTCACGGTTTAGCCTTTCCCCGAGGCTTACCAAAGCGGTAAGGGCACCAGCGCGGCAAAACCAAACACCAGCAACAATCAAGCGGTAACCCACAAGAACAAGAACCAAAGAAAACCAGAACAAATCCTGCAAAAACCATACCAAACAAGAAAGAAACCGCAAAGACCCAAGATGACATAAAACCAAGAAGCAAAGGAGACAACCAGTAAGGACAGCGACTGTTGGAAAGTAAAAACATAAAACAGGTGTAAACTCACCCCACAAAGGACGACTAAATCGAGGATAAACCACAAAGAAATCTGGTCGACCAAATAACCGTAGCTCAGATAGGAGCTGGTTAAACGTCGCCGAAGTTTAGAATTTTTGTTCATGGAGTCGGAATCGGAATTAGTGCATTACAAAGATGCAGAATGTCAAAACTGTATTATGTTTGCTCCTTTCATTAACTATGCGTTTATTTTTTTTTATACAGTATATATTCCTCTCCATCTCTTCTTCTTCTTTCGTTCGCCTGAAATAAGTTGTCTATATCAGCAATTTTGTCTCTTGTATAAATTTCACTGTTATTGTTAATTCATTCAGTGGTCCATAGTTTACGTTCCACTGTTGTTCTTTCTGGCCAAAAGGTTTGCCTTAATGTGTCAAATTCGGTGCAGTCCTGGAGTACATGCTCTGCTGTCTGGAGCACCTTTCCACATGTGCACATGGCTGATGCGCCTATTTGAATTTTGTGTACACGTGGTTACCTAATCGGTTGTGCCCTGTTCTGAGGCGGAGGATAATGACTTGTTCTGATCTGTCCATAATAAAATAGTCGTCTTGTGCTGGGGCTGGTGGTTTCCTGATTGATTTAATAATTCTTTTCTTTTGGTGGTGTGTGACTGGTACATCCGGCTGCACTTTTGTCGCACTTTTTCCTGCCAGTTGATCAGCTTTCTCATTTCCAACACTCCTCAATTTGATTGTAACCACTGCATTACAACTCTTCGCTGAAGGCTGTGTTGTGTCAGCAGTGTTTGCAATTCTGGTAGTTTCCTAGACTGGAGTGCTTCAAGTACTGATTTAGCATCTGTCAGCATTACCACATATTGTTAGCCAAGATCAGTATTTAGCAGTTTCTCTGTTGCTATCTTGATTGCCTGAGTTTCTGCATCATAGTTATGGCAGTACTTTCCGTTTGGTAAGCTGGACTTATCCCTAGTACCATCTGGGAATTCTATGTACACTCCAGCCCCACCATTTCTAACTGCACTTTCTGCGGACCCATCTGTATAGACCCCTCCATCTGTTACTCTTACTGTGTCAGAACTTGCAGAAACCGCGTTCTCTGTCGCATATTTGATGCCGTTGGATTCAGATAAAGCTCCAATAGATGCAGAACAGGCCCCATAAGAGGTTGCATCTTCTATACCTGCAACTCAGGTTCTTACACAATTTGCAGAAACAGCGCTCCAAGAAGCTGAAATGCTGCTGGTTGGACCATGAAAAGCTCCGAACGATTCAGATCTGTCACCATAAAAGAAAGTTTATTCTTCTCCATCTTTTGCTCAATTTGTATAAGAACTTGCAGAAAACGCGTTCCCAGACGTTACTACAAAGCTGGTTGGGCCAGGAAAAGCTCCAGACGATTCAGATCTGATACCTTTCCCTCGAAGTCGGAGTACATCTGCCCGTGAGGCAGGGAACGACAAAAGCTAGTAAAATGGTTGTACATGCAAACCTCAGGTCCAGGTAGAAGCCAAAACTTCAAACGGACGATTAACCGGGACCTTCCGCCGGAATTCACAGCCGGTGAACGGAGAAAAAGAAGAAGATCCTATACCCCCCCCCCCCCTCCCCCCCCAAAAATTATTTTTCTCATACTGTTGCTCAAACTGTATAAGAACTTGCAGAAACGGCGTTCAAGGACGCTGATGATCTGCTGGTTGGGTTGGGAAAATCTCCAAACGATACAGATCTGATACCAGAAGAGGATTCATATTCTTCTCCTTCAGTTGCTCAAACTGTAAAAGTAGTTTAAAAACAAAAGCTGGTACGCTGCTGGTTGGGCCAGGAAAAGCTCCAGACGATTTTGATCCGACACCATGAGAGGATGCACATACTTCTCCATTTTTGGTCAAACTATATCAGTACTGAAATCGAAAGTGTTCGCAAACGCTGGTCGTTGAGCCAGGAAAAGCTGCAAGCGATTCACAGTTTACATCATTATAAAACGTTTATTCTTCCTCACCTGTTGCTCAAACTATTTTTTTTTAATTGTCTAGAAACCATGAGTTGTTAATAGCACTCTTTGGTTTGGTACTAAGGATATCGCAACCCTTCGGCTTTGATTCCACGATATATGCTGTAAATCTGGGAGAAATGTGGCTTTTATGCCTACACCCGGGGTGAACCTAGACCACATGGAGTTCGTCACCCGGTCGCCGCCAAGTCAGGTTAAACCACCTACACTAGCGAGCTGGGCCTCAAGCTGTTTAAGAACTAGCATTATTTGCCAGTATTAGGAAAGACGCTCGTAGCTCCATACTTAACAATTAACTTAAAATGTTTTTCAGGTCGTATTATCTTTATGTAGGTAGGACTTGACAGCAACATTCTGCGATCCACATATTTCTTAACATGTGACCAGCTGTTGCTTATCAGAACTGTAAAATTTACCTAAACTTGCACACTTCTTTCCATGTGCAAACAAGTTTTTAAAAGGAAGGAAAATTATAGGGAAGAGAAAAAGCGGGTAAGAAACAACAAATAGATTATGTTAGCTTTACAAAATCGATCACAATAAACAGACAAAGGACGTTGCGGCGACTAACCTTCATCAGCACATAAAGAACAACACAGTACACATACATAAATATGCTCATACTATGAAGTGACTACATAGGACTCTAATGTACAAAATAAATGATACTCATCTGTGTCCCTGGTGAAAAAACTTCGTACATGAAAATGACTAGGTCAAGTAACTAGCCTATATATCTCCAACGCGCGGGCGGGCAGCGAAAAATGGGGCGGAGTAGACGCCAACGGCGTACACTGAGTGTCTAAAGAGGGATGGGAGGAGTTAGCCTATAGGGCGTAACCAGGGTTGGGTTGTGAGGATGACATTAGTTCATCTGCATGGAATGAAAGTGGAGGCCTGTGCTAGCAAACAAATACCAACAGACAGATAGATAGATAGACGGACAGACAGACAGACGGACAGACAGACAGACAGACAGACAGACAGACAGACAGACAGACAGACAGACAGACAGACAGACAGACAGACACAGACAGACAGACAGACCGACCCACAGACAGACAGACAGACAGACAGACAGACAGACAGACAGACAGACAGACAGACAGACAGACAGACAGACAGACAGACAGACAGACAGACAGACAGACAGACAGACAGACAGACAGACAGACAGACAGACAGACAGACAGACAGACAGACAGACAGATAGATAGATAGATAGATAGATAGATAGATAGATAGATAGATAGATAGATAGATAGATAGATAGATAGATAGATAGATAGATAGATAGATAGATAGATAGATAGATAGATAGATAGATAGATAGATAGATAGATAGATAGATAGATAGATAGATAGATAGATAGATAGAGATAGATAGATAGATAGATAGATAGATAGATAGATAGAAAAGATAGATAGATAGATAGATAGATAGATAGATAGATAGATAGATAGATAGATAGATAGATAGATAGATAGATAGATAGATAGATAGATAGATAGATAGATAGATAGATAGATAGATAGATAGATAGATAGATAGATAGATAGATAGATAGATAGATAGATAGATATAGATAGATAGATAGATAGATATAGATAGATAGATAGATAGATAGATAGATAGATAGATAGATAGATAGATAGATAGATAGATAGATAATAGATAGATAGATAGATAGATAGATAGATAGATAGATAGATAGATAGATAGATAGATAGACAGATAGATAGATCAGATAGATCGATCGATCGATCGATCGATCGATCGATCGATAGATAGATAGATAGATAGATAGATAGATAGATAGATAGATAGATAGATAGATAGATAGATAGATAGATAGATAGATAGATAGATAGATAGATAGATAGATAGATAGATAGATAGATAGATAGATAGATAGATAGATAGATAGATAGATAGATAGATAGATAGATAGATAGATAGATAGATAGATAGATAGATAGATAGATAGATAGATAGATAGATAGATAGATAGATAGATAGATAGATAGATAGATAGATAGATAGATAGATAGATAGATAGATAGATAGATAGATAGATAGATAGATAGATAGATAGATAGATAGATAGATAGATAGATAGATAGATCGTGGAGGATGGGGTGAATGGAAGAGTCGGTGGTGCAACAGATGGGCGGGTAGACAAATAGACGAAATGATAGATAGCTATACTCGTGGATGGATGGAAAGTATAGAAGATGGGTGGATCTTCCGATATATAAAATTAGGTAAAAACAAGGGTCTCAAGACACGATGCTTTTTACTTACTGTCAGCTATGCGATAGAGACAGTAAGGGTGATTGTTATACAAAGTATCAGTCGAACTGAGCGCAGAACTGGTTAAAAAACAGAATGTAAGGGAGCAATGGAAAAATAGCTAGGGTGGATGATGGGGTATGTGGGCGAGTGAGTGGTGAGATAAATGGTTGGGTAGATGAGTGGATGGGTAAAGGATGGCTATATTAGTGGATGAATGAAATTGCTAATATATAGAGTCGGGTAAAAACATGGGTTTCGTGATAAAATGCTTCTCTCTTACTATCAGCTATCAAATAGAGACAGTAAGGATGCTTTTATACAAGGTAATCAGTCAAGCCCGAGAGTAAAACTGGTAACAACCAGAATGTAAAGGAGCGATGAAAGGATAGATGGGAAAACGTGTGTCCTGGATGGGTGGGTGGATGAATGGATGGAATGATGGATGACTGTATTTGTAGATGAATGGAATGATAGATGGATGGATGGATCGACCAAATATGAAATGAGGTAAAAACATGAGTCTAGTAACACAGTTCTTCTCTGTTACTGTCAGTTATCAAATAAAGACAGTAAGGGTGATTTTTATACAAAGTATTAGTCGAGCCCAAGTGCAAATCTGGTAACAGCCATCATGGAAGGAAGCGGTGAAAATAGCATTGAGTGGATGATGGGATAAATGGTGTGGGTAGATGAATGGGCGGGACAATGGTTACGTTCGTGGATAGAGGCAATAGTAGAAGGATGGTGTTTTCTCTTTCTGTCCCCAAGCAAATCAAAAAAGTAAAGGGTGATTTTTTATACAAAGTATTAAAACCCAGCCCAAATCGCAAAAACATGTGTTTTCCCAAACCCGCTGTGTAGGGGAGCCGAGATAGTGATGTATTGTCACGGGGGGCGTGCGAAGAAAAAGGGGGAGCAGGAAAAGGAAAGGAAAAAATTGGTTAAAGGCTGGTTGGAAAGGATAAAAAGATGGTAAATTTTTGGGTGGATGAGAGGATGGGTGGGGAGATGGGGAAGGGGTATGGATTGATAGGGTTTTAATGTATGGTTTAAAACCCCGGAAAATCGTGTGAACAAGGGTCTTTGTTATGCAAGCTTCTCTTCCTTCAGCATGTCCCATACAGACAGGAAGGTTTATTTTTAAACACAATACTGTCGAGTCAAAAAATTTAAACCCCCCGGGTTTTACAAACACTTTCCATCTCGGTGCAAAACGAGTATTACACTGTATAGGGGGAAGGTTTA
>CAJHNH020006417.1:5000-12667 GCA_905116865.2 Candidula unifasciata | reverse complement strand
CCTCCTCCTACTTGGCGGTGGAAGTTAGGAGGGCGGGGTGGGCGGCGGGGCGGGGGGTAAATTTCTTCTGTGTAACACACATTCCAGAAAGGGGTCCTAACCACAATGTTCTAGAGATCCTTTAGCCCACTCTCTATTGACCACATCACTGACCAAGCATCGATTGATTTATACAGGTCAGGTATCACCAATGGGCTACATACATTTCAGGCATATAGTAAAGGTTCAAAAACTTTACTGTACCTACTAAATGGGCAATGTCCAAAGAGAAATCATGAAGAGATATTACCACATAATAGTGCCCTTGTGAAGCAGAGAGCTATTGATAATCCTTGTCTGCATAGGACTACAGGTTTCACCATGCTGGCGTGGCGGGAGCCTCAATACAACTTCTTTGGAGGTTAAGCGGGCTATCTGAGATCAGCAATTATCGGCGTGTCATCAACATTATGATATTGCAAGGTGTTCAAACCTTCAGGTAGCAGCCCAAAAAGGTGAAGAAGGGGAGGGGGGTGGGGTGCAATATAGGAAGATTTTCCCCACTGACGTTATTGTATTGACGTTATGAATACTATAATAAAATAAAGAGACAAAGGTACCTTTCAATACATATTCATAACTTTGCTGGAAATGGCAAATTAAGCACAGATGAGATAAAACGACTATTCCTGATAGTTTAAAACATAAGTATGCAAATTGGTTGTTCACCGCCCCCTTTTCAATTAAAAAAAAATCACTCAAAATTCCTTCTGCCTGGAAATATCATATGCTGTACCGATAAACATAGACAATAATGATCCGCTATCATACACAATTAGTAGTTCAGACCAGTGCTCTTGTATCGCCCCATGCGTGACCTAACCATTCAGATGTGTATATATGTCCCTCTCCCTTATCACGTTTCTATCAATGTAGCCATTTGTAGCCGTATTCTTAACTGTATTCCTTTCCTTAAAAGATTTCTTCAAGTAATCAAACAAAAATATGCAGTGACAATTTCCCTCTTCTTTTCTTCCATTGTTTCTTCTTACAACTTAGACATGCAATTAGAACGAACGAGCAGGTTCTGTGCTCAGACACACATACTGGTTTGAGGTTTGAGGTTTCAACAACTGATCAGCATCATGGCACACGAGGAGTAACCCATAAGTGTTCCGATCTTCTTCCAACTCAAGTCTGAGTCCGAGGAAGTTCATCACAGTGTATAGGCTCTGTAGCACCGGCAAGGATCCTGAAATGCTTCAGGCAGATTTTGCTCGGGCAGCGCCGTTAGGCTACTCTTTTCGATTTCCAACTGACAAGGGATTTTTTACGTGCGCAACAATGCACACGGGCGTCCGATTATATACTGGTTTTTTTTCGGTCTAAACGGGCTTCATCAGAAAAGAAGGGTTGTCTTACAGAGTGCATGAGGAGTGGAACAGCCTCAAATTTAAATTTGTGTCGGGCATGGAGGTGTTCAAGCCAAAGAACGTGCGGTTTATCAGGAAGACCATGCGTTCAATATGACTGCTCTGGTCGGGAGCGATGCCATGCAAGTTTCATATCTGTCACATATCACTCCTGTCGCGTGCCTAATGTAAGGATTTCTCCTTCAGAGCAAAACAGCACTCAGAGATAATTATGTTGAGTCGATTGGCTCGTATTGGTCTAAGGGATTCCCCGTGGCCAATATACGATCAACTTATCTCTGGAGTAGGGCAACTCAAGTATTGGCACTACAAAATATGTCAGTATATATATATATAATATTTCTAGGCACACTTGGCTGGACACCCCCACTACTTACTAAAGAAAGCCCCCAGGTTATGATAGTTCATTATCATAACCATGTTAACACATATAATGAAGATATACATACATACACAACTGCTAAACACTTAAAAAGGTGAAATAGAGACACCTAAGTCAGCCATGAAAATGAATGTATGTAATCAATATAAACTAGATATATAAAAGTGAGACAAATGCCAGATCTCAGGATATCATGTCCAAATCACAAAGATACTACACAGACAGAAGGTCTTGGAGATGATATCTTCTCATCACTGGACACAAGGAGCTGTGAGGAACACAACATCATGCGAAGCATCAGACTTATCTTCTCTTCTCTCTGTCTATGATGCCTCCCTCAGCTCCGGATGATTCGACTGTCTTTGACTCTGGGAATTCTGCTCCACTGGATCAAGTAGTAAGAGTACTTCACTATATAAGACGTAGCAACTGTACTGGTATTTAGCAAGTCTCTATCACCAGTAAGGACACACAATGTCTTTGAGCCACATTAAGCTCTAGCACTGGTAGCTGTTTGAGGCACCAGCTCCCATATGTTGGAGATGTCAGGAACCTTCACAGGTGTTAGCTGGTGGGTAACAAGTTGTTTCTGGTGGTTTGATGGTTGGTGGATGTTGGTTTGACTGTGAATCTTCTGCCAGCTCTTCAGAAAATATACATCCCAAGCATATGTAAAAACTGAGACAGTCCAAATTGCCTTGAAAAGTGAAATTTATACAGGCACAGATTAACACATCTGGACGCTTGAGAAGCTGGCAAGGAGAATAGCGTCGCTTAGACACTTCAGGCGTTGGTACAAAAGAAGTTCCTTGTATACTGGCGCAAGGAGTAAATCGGTTTCCAAGAAACCTCAAATAACTCCCTAAATATATCTCCAAGAGATATACATTTAAAAGTGGAGTTTAGTTAAAGTAACCAGAAAAGGCAAACATAATAATGTTGTCCAATACAGGCCTATATATATAGATATAAGGGACTATATATTTCTGGGCGAGTCCAAGTTTGAATTATGTGCAGATTACAGGTAAGACAGGTTATCAGCCTTACAGACCGATGCGTAATGGCTATCATTTCCCGACAATATCGTAAAGACAATTACGGCCACAGGTATAACTCGTAACCCTGCCTATGCTGGTGGATACAGGGATGCAACACGAAGCTGCCAGAAATTACATTTTGCTCTGTGGGAACAAGATGAACTTGATTTTAACCGGTCTTAGACTTTTATGGCCGAGAAGCAAACTTATGCCACTTTTTTTTTTTTTTTTTAACCTGAAAAGAAGTTATAGGTGCATTATTACTATCATACCCCAAACAGGGAAAATCCACCGTTCACGGGACAGTCTAATATTTTAGGGGGTATTAGATAGGCTCCGTGCACTCGTGGGACGTAGGCTGCACTCCCTCGTGGGTAGTAGGTGGCTTGGGTTAGGGTCAGTTCTGGATGTTTTAGGGTCGTTAAAAGCATCAGAAAACCGGAAGACCCAGTCTTACCACCCTCTAAAATGTTGGACTGTCATGTGAAGTCATCTGGGGTGGGATATTAATAAAGAATTTAGCCTTACCCTGATATAACTAACAGCCCGGCACTGTTGAGGAGAGCTACTATTTATTTATTTTTAATTTGTTTACTTTTGTTTTTATATGATCGCTGTCTGTAGGATTAACATTCGAAGGATGAGAATCAAACAGGTAGAAATACCGGCAACCCAGCTCAACTGTGCTGCCATATAGTTAGCACACATCGGCCACCATTGGCTGTCCAGTGGACGACTTCGTAGCCGGTCAGTATTTGTGTCTGTCTCATTTGATCGCATCATCACTGCAGAAATCATTTTCGGGGCTTTTGATGACGGGCAATGCTAAGCCATTTTATTTGGCGCACAAAACCTTGTCACAATTATAATCTAAAGGTCCTCCTTCGGAAATGCTGATTAAAGAAAACGATTTTTGATTGTCAGTGTGTCCCCCCCCCCCCCCCAGTAAAACAACAACCTGCCAACGGCTAATAACCTGCAGTGCGGTGTGGGTGGACCTGTTTGTCATTTTCCGACGAAAAACAAAACAAAATATTGTGAGTAAAATATTTCGTAATAGGTGCCCATACTCCAAGAAAACTGTTGTTCGGGAATCAATTTTGTAATGCTTGAACAATAGAACACTTATCTTATAGAAAGACAGTCTGTGTGAAAATTATGTCCTTTGTTTTCCACGTCTTAAAACTTCACAATTTCATCTCAGTATTGCAGCGGATAGCACGCTTGCCTGACTGGTCTGACTGGTCGAGTTCGAATCAACTTCGCAGAAGATGCTGCTTTTAGATTAATTGACACTGGGTCTCGGGAGGTCCCAGTCTAAAATGGATATCATGAATTATTACTACTACTTATGTTTACTCACATATTTCCCATCTGGGACTTGCAATCTAAAGGTTAGAGACAACTGTTGACTCAAATACAATGCAAGCTACTTAAGGCGATCTTAAATGTCGTCACATAACCATTCAGAACACCCCTCTGCAATAAGTTCGTCCACATACTGTACTCCTCTATGCAAATGATCTGTATTCAAATATGGACTATTCCTCCATAAGTAAATAGTCCTTTTTTGGCAAGGAATCGGACAATCTTACTCTTATGGTTGGCAGGTGCAGTTTAGTGCTGTTTCAAGTGAAGCATGTGGCAGAGCAAAGTGATTCCTATATATCCTTCTGGCTAAGTGACTCTTATAAATATAGACCTGACAGGTCTGTGAAGGCCAGCACTGTCATCTGAGCAGTTAAAACGAATTGATGTAAAATGTGGGTTAAGGGTACATGAGGTACCATCTACCAACCTCCAGCATCCAGATACATGTGGGTAGTGTAGATCGGTCTTTGGGGCAAATCCATCATCATCTAGTGCACCAGCCAAGACTGCATATATATATATATATATATATATATATATATATATATATATATATATATATATATATATATATATATATATGACTATTAAATTATAGTTCATCGTTTAAGTAGTTATCTATCCCTAAAATGAACTATAATTTAATAGTCAGGCAGATAACATCCAGTGACCACTGCGCTCAAGAACTCTTGCCTAACATCCTGTTCAAGGCTGTGATTGGTGAATCGCTCCATATGGACTGAGGAGAGGAGCGGGTCCATCTTTGCCGATAAGTATTTCTTTTGTGAAACTGAAGGTACAGCCACCTAGACACGTAGTACCCATAGTTACCTTTACCCTGCTACATAATCGGTACAGCCACCTAGACACGTAGTACCCATAGTTACCTTTACCCTGCTACATAATCAGTACAGCCACCTAGACACGTAGTACCCATAGTTACCTTTACCCTGCTACATAATCGGTACAGCCACCTAGACACGTAGTACCCATAGTTACCTTTACCCTGCTACATAATCGGTACAGCCACCTAGACACGTAGTACCCATAGTTACCTTTACCCTGCTACATAATCGGTACAGCCACCTAGACACGTAGTACCCATAGTTACCTTTACCCTTCTACATAATCGGTACAGCCACCTAGACACGTAGTACCCATAGTTATCTTTACCCTTCTACATAATCGGTACAGCCACCTAGACACGTAGTACCCATAGTTACCTTTACCCATCTACATAATCGGTACAATGATGACCATAACATTGGCTGTCGGTAGATTAGGAATCATTCTTGACAAATGTGGATCTTTGTTGGATATTACACTTCTTGTTGTCATTCCTATGTATTGTTGAATTTGAGATTCTTTCCAATTGTTTGCAACTATTACGTCATGCATTATTCTTCAGAACTCACGTTTGTTGGTGTCTGGTAATTCACAGTCCTTGTAAGTTAAGTTCTGTGTGCATCATTATTGTTAGACCTGATTTCTGTTGATACTGTGTTTATTTTACTGGAATGGTGACCCATTCAGGAATGAGGCTACACAAGTCATTGGCTACAAAGAATTTTTAAAGATATTCCTGGGCACGACTTGGCCAGACTTTCTCCCCACATAATAGCGCCCAGACTGGGTGGGGTCACCATTCCAGGAACATGTTTAAAAATTCTCTGTAGCCAAGGACTTGTGTAGCCTCATTCCTGAAGTGGTTTTAGATGGTTATTAGTGCTGCGGAGACCACCTAGACCAAAACGAGCCACCATCTCAACAATAAATCACTTCAGAGTGTCTTTTATTACTAGTGAAAACCCTTAATAAGACGCGTGACACCATCGTCTCGTGAAAGAATTTCTGTTGTGAAGAACAATTTGTTTATCCCCTGCAATTTTTCTTGCTTGAATTCTCATCTGGATTAAAAGAATTTCTGATAAGAAGAACTATTTCTTTGATTCCAAGTGTTCTCCATATCAGGTCTGCCCTGTAATCCCTTCTCGGATGCCTATCCAACATAAGTAAATCACTCTTACTCTAGGTATAATCGTTTGTGTCTTCTTTGTTCTGAAACAGTTGCGTTATATCGTCCTGCGTCTGTGCCAAGCAACCTTATATCCTATTTACAAAAGGTGGGCGTAACGTAAAGGACTCTACCAAGACTTTAAGCGTATTGGGTGCATAATGCTAAATATAGTCTTTTATAGACCAATGGGAACTCGGAAGCGATTCGTCAACATCACGCCAGTCGCTGCTACTACCCGTAACTTTAACTGGTACCCATTTCAGTCTGGGTCGACCAGGAAACCAAGGTAACTTATGAAAAGAAAAGAAAAAAAAGGGGAAAAAAAAAAAAAAAAGTTCGGCTCCTTTTGGACCCACAACCTTCGGATCTACAGGCGAGCAGTATCCGCTATATCGTAGTGGCTAATTAGGCGTACTACAAACAAAAAGTATCCCACCCATTTTCCGTACATTCTCTTGAGTTATAACTTGAAAGTTAGATACCCAGTGACTTGAAGGGCTACTTTTCGGATGCGAACACCAGACACTCTGTTCACCCTTATAATAAAACAATTACATTTGAGCACCCGATATCTGGCTGACCGTTGATGCTTTGAAAGGTGATATGTTTTCAGCTGGGTTTTGCTGAGGCAAATTCCCTTTTCTTCTGACTGGAAGTCCAAAAGTTCCGTTGCCCAGCTAGAGAGTTAAATGCTTATCGCTACACTGTAGACTGTAGATTTAATGATAAATGTGTTTCCCCTGTTGTGACCGCGGCGTGTTATTGGCTGTACTGAATGGGCGGATGCAATGCCGGTTCTCGTTACTGACCGTTTGCGCCAACAGTGCGCTGCAATTCTGGCGTGCGACCTCATGCATTTTTTATTTTATTTTGCGTGTGCAAGCTATATGATTTTAGTTGAACTGACAAGTTTTTAACTAGTTTTTAAATGGGACAGTAGCGTACATTTGGTGTGATTTTCACTGGCAGAATATGATGGCCCGTCTGCTGTGATGCTGTAACTTCGACTAACGACTAAAGACGACTCAAGGCTACAAAGTATACTACAGTGTTAGGTAGTGATATGAACTGGTAACCGGAACAACATCAGACATCAGGGATGCTCACGTCTCTCCGGAGATCTCGGTCCTTGGTATTCTGTATGAATCACTTCCACTGATGATGTTGCTGTAAATCTTGTGTGTTTTTAGCTATCACAACTGTATCACCCCCCTAGCGTAGGTTGTTATAAACGTATAATCGCCAAATCCTACGCCTCCTCTGTCTGATCGTTTTCATTATTATTTCTGTTGTTCACAAATTATTTTGTTATTTAAATTTGGTCCTATATTACTAGTTTGAAACTGAGTCGACTTTGGCGCCAATTTCAATGTTAAATAAGAATTTTCGTCATTATGGAGATTATGACCCAAGACAGGCAAGGACAGCATGCTAGCAACTGCATTACT
>CAJHNH020006416.1:10000-12670 GCA_905116865.2 Candidula unifasciata | reverse complement strand
AGAAGAAGTAGAGAGTAAGAGTTAGTAAAGAAAAAGAGTAAAAAAAAAAAAGAAGAGTAGTTAGAGATAAGAAGAGGAAGAAAGAGAGTGACAAGAGAAGAGACAAAAGAGTAAGTAAGAGAAGAGAGATTAGAGAGAGTTAAAAGTAAGAAGCTAAAGAGTAGTGAGAAAGAAAAGTCTAAAAAAGAAAGAAGTGTAAACCTAGAGAAAAGGATAGAGAGATAGAGAAGAAAGAGAGGCGTTATGAGTAAAAGAATAGAAAGAGGTTAAGTAGTTAGAAGCGTAAGTAGAGTAGCAAGTAAAGAAGTATAGAGTAATAAAGTAAGAGTAGTGGAGTAGAGAACGGGAGGGGAGAGAGAAAGGGGTGCATCAGTAGAGTAGGGGGGAGGGATAGAGTCAGTATAGGAGTAGAGGGAGGGGAGGGAAAGAGCGAGGAGCATGGATAGTAGAGGGAGTGAAAGTAAGTTAGGGACAAAGTTAGTAAGAGGGGGAGAGATAGGAATAGGGGGAGGGGATAGAGGGGGGAATAGAGGGGGGAGAGAGGGGGAGAGTTCTAGAGGGAGAGGGGAGGGAGAGGGGGGGAGAATGGGGGAGTAAGAGAGGGGGGGGGAGAGGGGTAATAGTTAGGAGAGAGCAAAGAAGGGAGGGTAGGGGGGACGAGAGGGATTATAATAAAGGAGAGTAGGGAGGGGGTACAGGGAGGGCAGGGGGGAAACGAAGGGCAGGGGGGGGAAAGAGGGAGGGAGGGGGGAGGAAATAGTAGTACGGGCAGCAAGACAAAATGGGAGTAGTAATCAAGTGGGGAAGAAAAAGCAGGGGGAGAGTAGGTAGGGGGAGAGGTTACGGGGGAGAAAGGGAGAAAGTAATATGGGGGTAAAAGAGGGAAGCTGTATAGGGCGGGGGACGGGGAGCAAAGGGTAGATGGGGGGGAGGGTAGTAAACTAAAATAGGAGACAAAGGAGAGGGAGTAGATAGGGAAGTAAGACAACCAGAGCGGGGGGAAGGAGAGTAGGGCGTGAGTAGAGGGGTTAGATTATAGGGGAGAGTAACTAGTTAGATGGGGAAAAAGGTGGGGGGAGTAGGGGGAGAAGATAGACTAGGGGGGAGAGAGTAGCAGGGTAGGAGAGAGAGTGGGAAAAAAGGGGGGGGTTTAGTAGTAGGGGGTAGACAAGGGGGTAAGTAGGAGAAGGGGAGAAACTAGGAGGAGGAGAAGTAGCTAAGGGGGAGGGAGGGGAGGAGGAAATAGAGAGGAGAGTGGGGGAGTAGAGTAGAAAGGGAGGGTGGAGGATGGGGGAGTAAGAGAACGAAGGGGAGCACAGCAAGAAGTATGAAGTTTGAGAGTTAGTAGGAAAAAGAGGGTGAGTGGAGGGTACGGGAAAGGAGAGGGTCGAGACCAATAAAGGAAAGGGTAGAGAGTAAGAGAGAGAGGTAGTAGGGGAGGAGCGGGTAGGGAGGGGATAGGTAGGGGGGAAAAGGGAGAGGGAAGGTGGGTGATTAGAGAGTAGCAGGGGAGCAAGTAGGGGGTAAGAGGGACGGGGGGAAGAGGGTAAGTGGGGAGTAAGAGGTGATAGAGAGAGAGAGTTAGTAGGGAATTAGTAGAGGGAGGGGAGAGGGTAGGGGGGGTAAGACAGTAAGAGGGGAGAGGGTAGGGGGGGGGGTAGGAAGAGTAGGGGAGCGGGTAATGGGGGGAAGAGGAGGGAGAGGGGAGAAAAGGGAGGGTTTAGAGGATAAGTAAAAGAGTGGAGGGTAAGAGGGAAGTGATAGAGCGTAGGAGGAGGAGGTAGAGGGTAGGAAAAAGTAGGGTAGGGAGGGGAAGAGAAAGGAAGGGTAGGGGGAGGGGAAGTAGGGAAGGGTAGGGGGGGAAGAAGAGAGAGAAGAGAGAGAGAGAGAGAAGAAGAAGAGAGAAGAGAGAGAGAAGAGAGAGAAGAGAGAGAGAGAGAGAGAGAGAAGAGAGAGAGAAGAGAAGAAGAGAGAGAGAGGAAGAGAAGAAGAAAGAGAGAAGAGAGAGAGAGAGAAGAGAGAGAAGAGAGAGAGAAGAGAGAGAAGTAGAGAGAAGAAAGAAGAAGAAGAGGAGAGAGAGAGAGAGAGAAGAAGAGAAAGAAGAGAGAAGAAGAAGAAGAAGAGAGAAGAGAGAGAGAGAGAGAGAGAAGAGAAAGAAGAGAGAGAGAGAGAGAGAGAGAGAAGAGAGGAGAGAAGAGAGAGAGAGAGAAAAGAAAAGAGAAAAGAGAGAGAGAGAGAGGAGAGAGAGAGAGGAGAAGAAGAGAAGTAGAGAGAGAAGTAGAGAGAGGAGAGAGAAGAAGAGAGAGAGAGAGAGAGAAGAAGAGAAGAGAGAGAGAGAGAGAGAAGAGAGAAGAGAGAGAGAAGAGAGAAAGAAAAGAGAAGAGAGAGAGAGTTAGAGAGAGAAGAGAGAGAAGAAGAAGAAGAGAAGAAAGAGAAGAAGAAGAAGAGAGAAAGAGGAGAGAAGAGAAGAGAAGAAGAGAGAGAGAAGAGAGAAAGAGAGAGAGAAAGAGAAGAGAGAAGAAGAAGAGAGAGAGAGAGGTAGAGAGAGAGAGAAAGAAGAGAAGAGAGAGAAGAGAAGAGAGAAGAGAGAAGAAGAAGAAGAAAGAGAAGAGAAGAGAAGAGAAGAGAAGAGAAGAGAAGAGAGAAGAGAGAGAAGAAGAAGAGAGAGAA
>CAJHNH020006416.1:0-5000 GCA_905116865.2 Candidula unifasciata | reverse complement strand
AGAGAGAGAAGAAGAGAAGAAGAAGAAGAAGAAGAGAAGAAGAAGAGAGAGAAAGAAGAAGAAGAGAGAGAGAAGAGAGAGAAGAAGAAGAGAGAGAGAGAGAGAAGAAGAAGAGAGAAGAGAGAGAGAGAGAGAGAAAAGAGAGAGAGAAGAAGAAGAAGAAGAGAAGAAGAAGAAGAAGAGAGAGAGAGAGAAGAGAGAGAGAGAGAAGAGAAGAAGAGAAGAAGAGAGAGAAGAGAAGAGAAGAGAGAGAGAGAAGGAGAAGAGAAGAGAGAAGAAGAGAGAGAAGAGAGAGAAGAGAGAAGAAGAGAGAGAGAAGAAGAAGAGAGAGAAGAGAAGAAAGAGAAGAGAGAAGAGAGAAGAGAGAAGAAGAGAGAGAAGAAGAGAAGAGAGAGAAGAAAGAAGAGAAGAGAGAAGAGAAAGAGAGAGAGAGAGAAGAAGAAGAGAAGGAAGAGAAAAGAAGAAGAGAGAAGAGAAGAAGAAAGAGAAGAGAAGAGAGAGAGAAAGAAGAAGAAGAGAAGAGAAGAGAGAAGAAGAGAGAAGAAGAGAGAGAAGAGAGAGAAGAAGAAGAGAGAAGGAAGAAGAGAAGAGAGAGAGAGAGAAGAAGAAGAAGAAGAAGAAGAGAGAGAAAGAAAGAAGAGAGAAGAGAGAAGAAGAAGAAGAAGAAGAGAGAGAAGAGAAGAGAAGAGAGAGAAGAGAGAGAGAGAGAGAGAGAGAGAAGAAGAGAGAGAGAAAGAAGAAAGAAGAAGAAGAGAAGAGAGAGAAGAAGAAGAAGAGAGAGAGAAGAGAGAAGAAGAAGAAGAAAGAGAGAGAAGAGAGAGAAGAAAGAAGAGAGAAGAGAAGAGAGAGAAGAGAAGAGAGAGGAAAGAAGAGAAAGAAGAAGAAAAGAGAGAAAGAAGGAGAGAGAAGAAGAGAAGAGAGAAAGAGAGAAGAGAGAAGAAGAAGAAGAAGAAGAGAGAAGAGAGAGAGAGAGAGAGAAGAAGAAGAAAGAGAGAAAGAGAGAGAAGAGAGAAGAAAGAAGAGGAGAGAGAAGAAGAGAAGAGAGAAGAAGAAGAGAAGAAGAAGAGAGAGAAGAGAGAAGAAGAAGAAGAAGAGAAGAAGAAGAGAGAAGAAGAAGAAAAGAAGAAGAGAGAAGAGAGAGAGAAGAAGAAGAAGAAGAAGAAGAAGAGAAGAGAGAGAGAAGAAGAAGAAGAGAGAAGAAGAAGAAGAGAGAGAAAGAAGAGAAGAGAGGAAGAAGAAGAAGAGAAGAAGAAGAAGAAGAAGAGAAGAAGAAGAAGAAGAAGAAGAAGAAGAAGAGAGAGAGAAGAAGAAGAAGAGAGAGAAGAAGAAGAAGAAAAGAGAGAAGAGAAGAAGAAGAGAGAGAAGAGAAGAAGAAGAGAAGAAGAAGAAGAAGAAGAAGAAGAGAGAGAGAAGAAGAGAAGAAAGAGAGAAGAAGAGAGAGAAGAAGAGAGAGAGAGAAGAGGAAGAAGAGAGAGAAGAAGAAGAGAGAGAAAGAAGAAGAAGAAGAGAGAAGAAGAAGAGAGAGAAGAAGAAGAGAAGAAGAGAAGAGAGAGAGAGAGAAGAAGAGAAGAAGAGAGAGAGAGAGAGAGGAAGAAGAAGAGAGAAGAAGAAGAGAAGAAAGAGAAGAGAAGAGAGAAGAAGAAGAGAGAGAAGAAGAAGAAGAAGAAGAAAAGAGAAGAAGAGAGAGAAGAGAAGAGAGAAGAAGAAGAGAAGAAGAAGAGAAGAAGAGAGAAGAGAAGAAGAAGAAGAAGAAGAAGAAAGAGAAGAAAGAAGAGAGAAGAAGAGAGAAGAGAGAGAAGAAGAGAGAAGAGAGAAGAGAAGAGAGAGAGAAGAGAGAAGAAGAGAAGAGAGAGAGAGAGAGAAGAGAAGAAGAGAAGAAGAGAAGAGAGAAGAGAGAAGAGAGAAGAAAGAGAGAGAGAAGAAGAAGAAAGAAGGAAGAAGAAGAAGAGAGAAGAGAGAGAGAAGAAGAGAGGGAGAGAGAGAGAGAAGAAGAAAGAGAGAGAAGAAGAAAGAGAGAGAAGAAGAAAGAGAGAGAAGAAGAAAGAGAGAGAAGAAAAAAGAGAGAGAAGAAAGAGAGAGAGAGAAGAGAAAGGAAGAGAAAGAGAGAGAAGAGAGAGAGAGGAGAAAGAGAGAGAGAGAAGAGAGGAAGAAGAGAGAAGAGAAGAAGAAGAGAAGAAGAGAAGAAGAGAGGAGAGAAGAAAGAAGAGAGAAGAAGAGAAGAGAAGAAGAAGAAGAGAAGAAGAGAGAGAGAAGAAGAAGAAGAGAAGAGAGTAGAGAAGAGAGAAGAAGAGAGAGAAGAAGAAGAAGAGAAAGAAGAGAAGAAGAAGAAGAGAGAGAGAGAGGAGAGAAGAAGAGAGAAGAGAGAAGAAGAAGAAGAGAGAAGAAGAGAAAGAGAAGAAAGAAGAGAAGAGAGAGAAGAGAGAGAGAGAAGAGAAGAGAGAAGAGAGAAGAAGAGAGAGAAGAGAGAAGAAGAGTAGAAGAAGAGAGAGAAGAAGAAAGAAGAAGAAGAAGAAGAGAAGAGAGAGAGAAGAGAAGAGAGAAAGAGAGAGAGAGAGAGAGAGAAGAAGAGAGAAGAGAGAGAGAGAAGAAGAGAGAAGAAGAAGAAGAAGAGAGAGAGAGAAGAGAAGAAGAGAGAGAGAGAGAGAAGAGAAGAGAGAGAAGAAGAAGAAGAGAAGAGAGAGAAGAAGAGGAGAAGAAGAGAGAGAAGTGAGAGAGAGAGAGAAGAGAGAGAGAAGAAGAGAGAAGAAGAGAAGAAGAGAGAGAGAGAGAAGAAGAAGAAGAAGAAGAGAGAGAGAGAGAGAGAAGAAGAGAGAGAAGAAGAGAGAGAGAAGAGAAGAAGAAGAGAGAGAGAGAGAAGAAGAGAGAGAAGAAGAAGAAGAGAGAGAGAGAAGAAGAAAGAAGAGAGAAGAAGAGAGAAAAGAGAAGAAGAGAAGAGAAGAAGAGAGAAGAGAAGAGAGAGAAGAGAGAGAAGAAGAGAGAAGAAGAAAGAGAAGAAGAAGAAAGAAGAGAAAGAAGAGAAGAGAGAGAAGAGAAGAGAGAAGAAGAGAAGAGAGAGAGAGAAGAGAAGAAGAGAAGAAGGAAGAGAAGAGAAGAGAGAGAGAGAGAAGAGGAAGAGAGAAGAGAGAAGAGAAAGGAGAGAGAGAAAGAGAAGAGAAGAGAGAAGAGAGAAGAGAAGAGAGAGAAGAAGAGAAGAGGAAGAGAAGAGAGAAAAGAGAAGAAAGGAAGAGAAGAAGAGAAGAGGAAGAGAGAAGAGAAGAGAGAAAGAGAGAAGAAGAAGAGAGAGAGAGAGAGAGAGAGAGAAGAAGAGAGAAGAGAAGAAGAGAGGAAGAGAGAAGAGAAGAGAAGAAGAGAGAGAAAGAAGAAGAGAGAGAGGAGAGAAGAGAGAGTGAGAGAAGAGAGAAGAGAGAAGAGAGAGAGAGAAGAGAGAAGAAAGAGAGAAGAAGAAGAAAGAAGAAGAGAAGAGAGAAGAAAAGAGAGAGAAGAAGAGAAGAAGAAGAAGAGAAAGAGAGAGAGAGAGAGAGAAAGAAGAAGAAAGAGAGAGAGAGTAGGAGAGAAAGAGAAAGAAGAAGAAGAAGAAGAGAGAGAAGAAGAAGAGAGAGAGAGTAGAGAAAAGAAGAGAGAGAGAAGAAGAAAGAAGAAGAAGAAAGAAAGAGAAGAAGAGAGAAAGAGAAGAAGAAGAAGAGAGAAGAGAGAGTAAGAAGAGAGAAGAAGAAGAAGAAGAAAGAAGAAAGAGAGAAGAAAGAAAGAGAAGAGAAGAAGAGAGAGGAGGAGAAAGAGAGAGAAGAAGAAGAGAAGAAGAAGAAGAGAAGAAGAAGAAGAAGAGAAGAAGAAGAGAAGAAGAAGAAGAGAGAAAGAGGAGAAGAGAGAAGAGAAGAAGAGAAGAAGAAAGAAGAAGAAGAAGAAGAGAGAGAAGAGAGAGAGAGAGAAAGAGAAGAAAAGGAGAAGAGAAGAAAGAAGAAGAGAGAAGAAGAAGAGAAGAGAGAGAAGAGAGAGAAGAAGAAGAGAAGAAGAGAGAAGAGAAGAAGAGAAAGAAGAGAGAGAGAGAGAGAAGAAGAAGAAGAGAGAGGAAGAGAGAAGAAAGAAGAGAGAGAGAGAGAGAAGAAGAAAGAAGAAGAGAGAAGAGAAGAAGAAGAGAGAGAGTAGAGAAGAGAGAAGAAGAAGAAAGAGAAGAAGAAGAGAAGAAGAAGAGAGAGAAGAAGAAGAAGGAAGAAGAGAAGAGAAGAGAAGAGAAGAAAGAGAAGAAGAAGAAGAAGAAGAGAAGAAGAAGAGAAGAGAAGAGAAAGAGAAGAAGAAGAAGAAGAAAGAAGAAGAGAGAAGAAGAAGAAGAAGAGAAGAGAGAGTAAAGAAGAAGAGAGAAGAAGAAGAAGAAGAAGAAGAGAGAGAAGGAAGAAAGAAGAAGAAGAAGAAGAGAAAAAGAAGAAGAGAAGAGAGAAGAAGAGAAAGAAGAAGAAAGAAGAAGAAAAGAAGAGAAGAGTTAGAGAGAGAAGAAGGAGAGGAAAGAGAGAAGAAGAAGAAAGAAAGAAGAGAAGAAAGAGAGAAAGAAGAAGAAGAAAAGAAGAAGAAGAGAAGAAGAAAGAAAGAAGAAGAAAGAAAGAAGAAGAGAAAGAGAAGAGAAGAAGGAGAAGAAGAAGGAAGAAGAAGAAAGAAGAAGAGAAGAGAGAAAAAGAAAGAAGAAGAAGAGGAAGAAGAAGAGAAGAAGAAGAAGAGAAGAAGAGAGAGAAGAAGAAGAGAGAGAGAAGAGAGAGAAGAAGAAGAAGAGAGAAGAAAGAAGAAGAGAAGAAGAAGAAGAGGAAGAGAAAGAAGAAGAGAAGAAGAAGAAAGAGAGAAAGAGAAAGAAGAAAGAAGAGAGAAGAGAGAAGAAGAAGAGAAGAAGAGAGAGAAGAAAGAAGAGAAGAAGAAGAGAAAGAGAAGAAGAGAGAGAAAGAAGAAAAGAAGAAGAGAAGGAGAGAGAAGAAGAAAAGAAGAAGAGAAGCAAGAGAAAAGAAGAAGAGAAGAGAGAA
>CAJHNH020006415.1:7500-12673 GCA_905116865.2 Candidula unifasciata | reverse complement strand
AAGTGATTTGTTTAACCCTTTTAAACTTATTGTTTGAAATACCACTAAGTGTGGAAGTGATTTGTTTAACCCTTTTAAACTTATTGTTTGAAATACCACTAAGTGTGGAAGTGATTTGTTTAACCCTTTTAAACTTATTGTTTGAAATACCACTAAGTGTGGAAGTGATTTGTTTAACCCTTTTAAACTTATTGTTTGAAATACCACTAAGTGTGGAAGTGATTTGTTTAACCCTTTTAAACTTATTGTTTGAAATACCACTAAGTGTGGAAGTGATTTGTTTAACCCTTTTAAACTTATTGTTTGAAATACCACTAAGTGTGGTAGTGATTTGTTTAACCCTTTTAAACTTATTGTTTGAAATAAACTACTTATGAACATTGCTACTAAGAACTATGAATAATGGTTTAAAAAAACTATGTTATTAACTAAAGAAAATTTTATTGAATCAATCTAAAGAAAAATAACTAGATGGTATTGATCTTACACCATAAAAGATAATGGCTCATCGTTAGAAGTAAATTAATTCAGTGAGTTATATGTACACATACGCCTTGGGCGTTAATAGTTTTATGATGACATTATCTCCTATAAATACGAATACAGTTTGACTTCTACGATGAAAACAAACTTCAGGCCTATCTCAATTTGAGACTCAATTTGAGTCTTTCTTTTCCCAGCCTGTCGTCCTCGCTACTTCAAGTACGCCGTACACTCAGACCGTCGGCATAGATTAGAGGCTGACTGGTCCATGACTCGCGTGATAACCGGAAAATCAAAGCGCCATACCACCCAATTGTGTTTTAAAGCTTAGGTTTTAAGCCTACAGTAATATCGTGCTTATGTGGTAGTGTCTCATTTTTCCGGCACTCGTAGTCTGTTTGTATGCACTTTCTTTAACTCCTCCTTTTTCCCATCCTAAATAACTTTCATTCAAGGGATGTTAACGCTCCACTACTTGGGGCACAGTGTACTCACTGAATGCTGTCAGTCAATCATGAGAATACTCATACATTTGTTTGCATACCCTGGATTAATTCTCAGGATCCAACCAGCTGATCATGGCGGTAGTATGGCCATAAACGAAGTGATACCGTCCTTCCACATTTCCAGTCTGCCAGGTACCGTCTGCTAACACCTTCGTCGAAGTGTTAACGCTGGCTATCTGGCCAACATTTAAATAGGGTAATATCATAGGGGTAATATTACTTTTATCACGAGCTACCCATCGAACAAGTGACTTAATTTGCAAGGACTATATATCTCCGATAAAGTCAAAGACGCTGTCAAGTAAAGTCCAGAATTCGTAGGCAACGATACTGTACAGTTAAGTTAGGAATTCGCAGGCAATGACCCTGTCCAATAAATTTAGGAATTCGCAGGCAAAGATGCTCTTGAGTAAAGTCAAGAATTCGCAGGCAACGATGTTGTCCAGTCTACGACTACTGGACGGAATGGAGAAACAACGGGGAGGGAGTGAGAAGAATATCTTAGCCTACCGTCTCATTCATGATAGAATCCAACCACCCACAGAGATGATCTAAGACCCCCCCCCCCCCCTCACCAGACCAGCCCCTCGACCCCTGCTTTTCTACATGAATGAATAAATCAACAAGACTTCAGATTCGTCACACAGCTGCTCCCGCAGGACACTAAACTGTTATAAATACAAACTGTAGTGGCGAACATGTATATTTTTCAGGCAAAAGTAATCCTTTGATCCTTATCTTCATCCCTAATGACGTTTTCGGCTGGTAATGAATGAAAAGTGATTATGGATACAGCAGATGACATTTGAGCTATCTTCTGACACATTGGTCACAAATACCCGCTTCTGCGGTTGGGCTAATTATGAAAATCTACAGCAAATGTTACATGACGCCCATACTCTGAAGCTCTGCCCACCTACTCGTTGAATGCTTTCTTTACTAGCTTTCGTCTTTTCCCATGGAATTAGTGTCAACAGTAGATAACTTGGAATAAATAATAATTGTTGAATATTGAAAACACATTCCCAATTTCCTTGCATCCAATTTCATGAAATATAATCAACGAGATTTTGGGGAAAAAATTATACAGAAAAACACGAAAAGATCTGCAGCTTTTCTATCTGTTTTTGTTTACTTCCTGACGGTAATGTAAGCAACAGTTAACCTGAGATATACAAAAGAACAAAAAATAGTTCATATAGTGACCCTTGGCAATCAAATATTGAAACATGTAAAGGATTTAACAACTAGACCTTCTAGAGTACCGTATTTGACCCCCGCGGTCTGAAGAAATGTTATAATGAACATGACCGTTTTCGAAATATGTGTGTGTGTGTGCGCTCATACATGCTTGTGTTAAATTACTGTAGCCGATGTTCTCTTTCCTGAACTGCACACAACGAGACAAGTCTGCAACAGCTGCAGTCTCTTTTCTGTGGTCTCTGCCCCACAAAAAGCCTCATTTTCAGGCTCACAATATGGTTTTCAACGTCGATCTGATTTCACTGATTTTCTCATCAAAGCAATTGTTTCACGTTTATTCGTTTAATTCGGTAATCGTTTGTGGAGAAGTCATAAACAAATTATGGAAATGAAGATTATTTTGTTTTCAAATAACAAACTGAAATATTTAGAATACTGAAAAGACAACAGTTACATTTTAATCTACACTTTCCCACTGGTGTGCTACAGGACAGAAGAAACTGGGAGCGTCATTGTAACCTACCAGATATGTTATATATATATATATATATATATATATATATATATATATATATATATATTAGATGCAATATAGTTGAGAGTGTATGTGTACATATACAGGATACATTTCTCTGGTCGCATAGAATTGCATCTTCACAGGGTACTTACATACATGTCATCAAAAAGCCTCACCCATGTTACAGGTCAATTAGTAACCACTTTGTCGTGGTCTTGTATGTTAGAGCTGATTCTGCATCGTCCTTTAAACGTTTTTTAGCCTGTGGGCTGTAAAAAAAGTCCAAGTGGGCGGAAACAAAATTCTGCTTAATCGTAGGTAAGGTGGTTGTTCTCTTTCAGTCAGTCAGAACAACACCTTAAGGACTCGCTATTTGTGTGAAAAGACGTTCTCAGTCATACCCATAAGCTAAAAACCAAACAGAGAAATCCAACAGAAATTTTATAGCGCTTCCTAAATCATAATTAAAAAACCCATCTCAGACACATATATCAGTTTTGTTAGACCGCAGCAGTTTGTTGCATTAGCTGGAAGTTATAATTTTGAGATATTAGATTTAATAAAATAAAATGTAAATATACATTTATTTTTGTTTATGTTCTTAGTTAGCTGTCAGCTGGTCCACGAAACACAGTTGCTATTGTTTTGGTGGGCCGCTGTTGTAAACAGTTTGAGGAACACTGCTTTAAAGGATAAGCAACTAATATATAGATAATCGGGTTTTAGGATTTGTATGTGTTTGATTATCAACCCCAAGAGTTTAATCCAGGGGGGAGGGGGACATATGAAAAAAAAAAAAAAAAAAAAAAAAAAAAAAAAAAAAAACAAATACAAGTCCTTACACATTTCATGCATCTAAGACAAATTGGCAAAACTGTTTAGACATCAGAAAGAGACAAGCCATATTCGTTAGTCATGTGATGAGAAAGAGAATAATGGAGTACATCGTGACGGTATAAACGTTAGAGGGGAGGAGAGGCAGAGGGAGACCGAGAGAACAGACTCTGGACAGTTTGACGTTAGTATCGTCGTGTAGCAATGCCCGAAGTTTGTATGTCATTACCGTTGTGAAGCAATGCTAGATGTTTGTATGTTAGTATCTTCGTGTAGCATCACTAAAAGTGTGTTTGTCATTATCGTTGTGAAGCAATGCTAGATGTTTGTATGTTAGTATCGTCTTGTAGCATCGCTAAAAGTGTGTTTGTCATTATCGTTGTGAAGCAATGCTAGATGTTTGTATGTTAGTATCGTCTTGTAGCATCGCTAAAAGTGTGTTTGTCATTATCGTTGTGAAGCAATGCTAGATGTTTGTATGTTAGTATCGTCTTGTAGCATCGCTAAAAGTGTGTTTGTCATTATCGTTGTGAAGCAATGCTAGATGTTTGTATGTTAGTATCGTCTTGTAGCATCGCTAAAAGTGTGTATGTCATTATCGTTGTGAAGCAATGCTAGATGTTTGTATGTTAGTATCGTCGTGTAGCATCGCTAAAAGTGTGTGTCATTATCGTTGTGAAGCAATGCTAGATGTTTGTATGTTAGTATCGTCGTGTAGCATCGCTAAAAGTGTGTTTGTCATTATCGTTGTGAAGCAATGCTAGATGTTTGTATGTTAGTATCGTCGTGTAGCATCGCTAAAAGTGTGTGTCATTATCGTTGTGAAGCAATGCTAGATGTTTGTATGTTAGTATCGTCGTGTAGCATCGCTAAAAGTGTGTGTCATTATCGTTGTGAAGCAATGCCAAAAGCTTGTATGTCAGTATCGTTATGTAGCAATGCTCAAAGTTTGTATATCATTATCGCCGTGTAGCAATGCTAGAAGTTTGTATGTCAGTATCGTAGTATCTCAATAATGAAAGTTTGTTTGTTAGAATCGTCGTGTAGCAATGATAGAAGTTTGTATGTCAGTATTGTCGTGTAGCAATGTCAGAAATATGTAGGTCAGTATCGTCATGTATTAGTTCCAGACGTTTGGTTGTCAGTTACATCGGGTAGCAATGCCGGGAGTTTGTATGTCAGTTTTTTTTGTCATGCAGCAGTGCTGGAAACTTGCATTTGAGTATCGTCGTGTAGCAGTGTTAGAATTCTGTGTGGCAATATCGACGTTTGGCAATGCTATAAGCTTGCGCTCGTGTGTGGGCGTGTATGTGTGTGAGCTCCTGAGTGTATGTATATATATATATATATATATATATATATATATATATATATATATATATGTGTGTGTGTGTGTGTGTGTGTGTGTGTGTGAGTTTCGTAGTGTACAAATGCTAAAATCGTGTGTGTCAGTATTGTTGTAGATCAATACTAGAAGCCTGTGCGTGGGTATCGCGGTGTAGCAGTGCTAGTAGCGTGTGTGTCAGTATCGTCACTCAAACTGCGACTACATTTTGTCCTGTGTCTAATCACTCACAGCTGCCCTGTGCTTTCACAAGCCTCACTTGGGTAATTCTAGCCAATCAGCTTC
>CAJHNH020006415.1:0-2500 GCA_905116865.2 Candidula unifasciata | reverse complement strand
AGGACATGTCCTGGGAAGAAAAGTTGTGATGGTAATGATAAAAAAGCCAATCAAAATAGATTTATTACTATCTGACCAAAGCCTCAGTGGTTGTCTTTTTCTGGTCATCTTGCGTCTCGTCATCAGCTGTCTTCTCCTGGTCATCTTGCGACTCATTATCAGCTCTCATCTTCTGGTCATCTAACGTCTCGTCATCAGCTCTCATCTTCTGGTCATCTAACGTCTCGTTATCAATTTCCTTCTTCTGGTCATCTAAGGTCTCGTCATCAGCTCTCTTCTTCTGGTCATCTAACGTCTCGTTATCAGCTCTCTTCTTCTGGTCATCTAAGGCTTCGTCATCAGCTCTCTTCTTTTGGTCATTTAACGTCTCGCCATCAGCTCTCTTCTTCTGGTCATCTAACGTCTCGTTATCAGCTCTCTTCTTCTGGTCATCTAACGTCTCGTTATCAGCTCTCTTCTTCTGGTCATCTAACGTCTCGTTATCAGCTCTCTTCTTTTGGTCATTTAACGTCTCGTCGTCAGCTCTCTTCTTTTGGTCATCTAACGTCTCGTCATCAGCTCTCTTCTTCTGGTCATCTAACGTCTCGTCGTCAGCCGTCTTCCTTTGGTCATCTGAGGTCTCGTCATCAGCTCTCATGTTCTGGTCATCTAACGTCTCATCAGCTCTCATCTTCTGGTCATCTACCGTCTCGTTATCAGGTCTTCTTCTGGTCATCTAACGTCTCGTCATCAGCTCTCATCTTCTCGTCATCTAACGTCATATCAGCTCTCATCTTCTGGTCATCTACCGTCTCGTCATCAGCTGTCATCTTCTGGTCATCTAACGTCTCGTCATCAGCTGTCTTCCTTTGGTTATCTGAGGTCTCGTCCTCAGCTGTCTTCTTCTGTTCATCTGAGGTCTCGTCATCAGCTGTCTTCTTTTGGTATTCTGAGGTCTCGTCATCAGCTGTCTTCTTCTGGTCATCTGACTCGTCATCAGCTCTCATCTTCTGGTCATCTAACGTCTCGTTATCAATTTCCTTCTTCTGGTCATCTAAGGTCTCGTCATCAGCTCTCTTCTTCTGGTCATCTAACGTCTCGTTATCAGCTCTCTTCTTCTGGTCATCTAAGGCTTCGTCATCAGCTCTCTTCTTTTGGTCATTTAACGTCTCGCCATCAGCTCTCTTCTTCTGGTCATCTAACGTCTCGTTATCAGCTCTCTTCTTCTGGTCATCTAACGTCTCGTTATCAGCTCTCTTCTTCTGGTCATCTAACGTCTCGTTATCAGCTCTCTTCTTTTGGTCATTTAACGTCTCGTCGTCAGCTCTCTTCTTTTGGTCATCTAACGTCTCGTCATCAGCTCTCTTCTTCTGGTCATCTAACGTCTCGTCGTCAGCCGTCTTCCTTTGGTCATCTGAGGTCTCGTCATCAGCTCTCATGTTCTGGTCATCTAACGTCTCATCAGCTCTCATCTTCTGGTCATCTACCGTCTCGTTATCAGGTCTTCTTCTGGTCATCTAACGTCTCGTCATCAGCTCTCATCTTCTCGTCATCTAACGTCATATCAGCTCTCATCTTCTGGTCATCTACCGTCTCGTCATCAGCTGTCTTCTTCTGGTCATCTAACGTCTCGTCATCAGCTGTCTTCCTTTGGTTATCTGAGGTCTCGTCCTCAGCTGTCTTCTTCTGTTCATCTGAGGTCTCGTCATCAGCTGTCTTCTTTTGGTATTCTGAGGTCTCGTCATCAGCTGTCTTCTTCTAGTCATCTGACTCGTCATCAGCAGTTGTCTTCTGGTTATCTAACGTCTCGTCATCAGCTGTTGTCTTCTCTTCATTTAAGGTTTCGTCATTAGCTGTTGTCTTCTAGTCATCTAATGTCTTGTCATCAGCTGTCTCTTCTGGTCATCTAACATCTTGTCATTAGCTGTTGTCTTCTAGTCATCTAATGTCTTGTCATCAGCTGTCTCTTCTGGTCATCTAACATCTTGTCATTAGCTATTGTCTTCTAGTCATCTAATGTCTTGTCATCAGCTGTCTCTTCTGGTCATCTAACATCTTGTCATTAGCTATTGTCTTCTAGTCATCTAATGTCTTGTCATCAGCTGTCTCTTCTGGTCATCTAACATCTTGTCATTAGCTATTGTCTTCTAGTCATCCAATGTCTTGTCATCAGCTGTCTCTTCTGGTCATCTAACATCTTGTCATTAGCTATTGTCTTCTAGTTATCTAATGTCTTGTCATCAGCTGTCTCTTCTGGTCATCTAACATCTTGTCATTAGCTATTGTCTTCTAGTCATCTAATGTCTTGTCATCAGCTGTCTCTTCTGGTCATCTAACATCTTGTCATTAGCTGTTGTCTTCTAGTCATCTAATGTCTTGTCATCAGCTGTCTCTTCTGGTCATCTAACATCTTGTCATCAGCTGTTGTCTTCTGGTCATCTAACGTCTTGTCATTAGCTGTTGTCTTCTAGTCATCTAATGTCTTGTCATCAGCTGTCTCTTCTGGTCATCTAACATCTTG
>CAJHNH020006414.1:0-12679 GCA_905116865.2 Candidula unifasciata | reverse complement strand
AGTTCCAAGTACCATGGTTACTAGTAGCTGCTGATTCCGGCTTATATGTCCGTCTTGCTTTTCCTCTGACCAAAAATGGACGGAACAACTACGACCTTCCACCTGGGTTTACAGCGGTCAGGGCGAAGAAGACAAATAAGAAAGCGACAGTTTTATAGAGAAATATGTATACTGAAAAACAAAAACACAGACAGACACATTTACAGACAAACAGAAAGAACGACAAATAATTGTACGGAGAGACAGATAGAGAAGAAAAGGCACAGACGTGCAGAAATGCAGAGTGAAAGAAATGCAGACAGGATGGCTGACGGACAGACATAAAGACGGAGAAACCCACAGATATGCCAGACAAATGAAATACAAATAATCGGACAGACAGACCTACCTACAATCAGACAGACAAACGAAATACAAATCATCGGACAGACCATGACCGACTCAGACAAACCACATACATATAATTGACAGACACAAAGAACAGATAAAGGTGGAAACATACAGAGCAAGTGAGAAAGACATTAAAACAGTCTGGAGCAGTCCCGCGCATACCTGCATTATGTCACGGTGATTCTGTATGCATGTAGAAAGTACAGTTGCACGGTAACATGAAAGGAGCCTTCAACTTTCTGCCCCTTGCGCCTTGGTCTCTCTAAGAGACGGATCACTGTTATTTGCTCTTGACAAATGTTTGACGTGTCTCGTGTCTGCCACCCATTACCTCACACGACACGGCAACTTTCCAGTGTTGATGCGTGTTAGCACACATATCTGCATTGACTGTCTTTCATCGCGATTCCCCCTACCAACATGTAACAGGGGAGTCTGATTGGCACCTTTCCGTCTTTCCAGACGATAGTGTTATGTTGCGCTATGAGTAGGCATGGGACTCACAGCCTATGGCGATGGCGAGTATGACTAGCAAGGCCCGCCTGCGTTAAGAAAAGTCTACCACAATTTTAGCATGGGATTTCAGGACCATTCTGGTCAACTAATGTGTTTAGTCTGTTTCTTCTCAGCTCTCATCCTTTCTGCAGTCATTTCTTCCTTCATTCTCATTCTCTTTCTGATGTGCCCCCTCCACGCAACACCGAAGCTCTATGTGTTGATATATGTTGAGCACACATACACACACACACACACACACACACACAAACATCTGTATTAAATGTCTGCCCCCCTTAGCTCACATAATAACATGGTCATCTCAGTGTTATCACACACCCTCTTATCTTTATTTACTGTCTAATAGATTTCGCCCTGGGAAGTAAAGGCTGCCAGTGTGATGTTGAGTACACCACCCACTGAGCACCGATTCGTTTATACAAATATATACCCGATTTAACCAAAAAAAAAGGGCCCTTTACTTGCTTTACTATATTGCTGGGTGAATCTAATTTATACATTAAACGAAACTGCTTTGTGAAAGATGGGCTATCTTCCGAATAACGGTCCCAAATTATCGAGGCCGAAAATTTACCCCAACAGGGCCTCAGTCACATGTAAAAGCGAACTTCCGGCGACTTAAATTGCGCTTTTCCGACGACTACCACCACCGCCGAGAGTATCTGGATTGGGGCTAAAACTAGATGGCTGGGACTCTCGAGCAGTAGCTAACGCATCTCCTGCGGCTTCCTTCATTTTATTAGCTCGTGAGTCCCAGCCATCCAGTTTAGGCCTACTCCCGCGCGTAGCGGCGTGGGAGATACTCTCGGCGGTGGCGGAAGTCCGCAATTTACATGTGACTGAGATCCCGTTAGGGTATATTTTCGGCCTCGATAATTTGGGAACGTTATTCGGAAGATAGCCGAAAGATGTGTTGAAGACCGAAGATAATACAGGTCTACGTGCCCACTATGTGACTATTTGAAAACATTTGTTCATTTATTCGTTTCTTTGTTTTCTGTCGTGGGCTATGGGTATACTTTTTACCTCATGTGCAACCTATTTGTCCTATAATATGTGTCAATAAATTGCTTCAAAATTTATAGTTAATGAGTTACAGTTCAGTGCCACAAATGGAAGTAGCTAGTTTAATCAAAACAAGGCACTTTCTGTTCTTTGATCGTTTAGTTGTCTGTGTGTTATTCTCCATTCGTCGTTGTAGTGTACCCCCCTTCCCCCGCCCTTTTTTTCCTGATTAAATAAGGCTCCATAAAAAATTGTCGCTTGTTTGTGCATCTTTTCTTTTACTTTGTTGAATCTGCTGTGCATTTCTTGTTTTGTGTTCGATTAGTTTTACTTATTACAAGAACAGTGTTGTAGATAGAGTCCATCGCGTTAAAAATGCACATAGGCGAACTAGCTGATTTAGCACCACTTAATGGTAGATTGATGCATTACTCATT
This sequence comes from Candidula unifasciata, assembly GCA_905116865.2. NCBI lineage: Eukaryota > Metazoa > Mollusca > Gastropoda > Stylommatophora > Geomitridae > Candidula > Candidula unifasciata. The sequence continues at coordinate 10,331 of CAJHNH020006414.1, read as the reverse complement.
ACCGGTTAGATCAGTTGAGCATCTTTTGGAACCAGCGAACAGCGTAGAGACACCGATAGGTCACTACTGTCTGGAGAGAATGGTGCAGTGGAGAGTCAGTGTGATCTGACCGACACCTGGCACTCAGGGAAAAGGCAAGACTGACGTACATAGGAACTGTTAACATCGGAACTGGAACTCGCTGGCTGCTGAAGATGGGGACGGAGCATTTGAAGGAATGTTCCGAGTGCTGTTATGTCAGTTCTGATTTAAACTCCTCTATGACTATCAGTATTTCTATTCTCGTCTATCATCATTATGTAGCAGGTCCTTTGAAGAACGTCGCTATCATCGCGGTCTGCATGAAATAAACTCGGTCTCTCGCCAGCTCATGTACTTTCGTACTCGAGGAGTCGCTTATATCCTGTGCCCATCTTCGTGTTGGTCAGCCCCTGCCCCTCCTTCCTGGTACCATGCTTTCTGCTGTTATTTTTTCCAATCCGTCGTGGCGCTTGATATGACCAAAATATTACAGCTGTCGAGACAGGACGCTGTTTATTAGCCAATCTTCCTTGATGTTCAGATCTTTTAAGATGTCAATATTTCTCCTCTTCTTTGTCCAAGATATTCTGAGAATCTTTCTATAGCCTATAATATATACTTCTTTTCATGGTTTGTATGAGTGTCGATCAATACCGCGCACTTATGTTCTCCTGTTTTGTTTCAGTGATATTTCTCCCCACACTGGTAACCCCAAATGTATTGATGTTTTAAAATATTATCTTTAGTTTTATAATTAATTCTGCAGCCATTTCCCTCCCTGTAGTGTTCGGGATCCATGTTGGGGGTCAGTAGACTAGCCCCCTGTGCTTCAACAAGTATGTGGCAAGCGTGTTTGCTGACATCGGATGTGGATGTCAGAAGCGCAGATATTGCAGCCTAGCTGTAAATCACAAGATAACCTGCCAGTTGCACGTTGAAGAAAGAGTGCAAAAGGCATAATAATAATAATAATAATAATAATAATAATAATAATAATAATAGGAAATAGTAGTAGCAGCAGTATCAGTAGTAGTATTAGTAGCAGCAGCACCAGCAGCTGTAGTAGCAGTATCAGTAGTACAGCAGTAGTTGCAGCAGCAGTAGTAGCAGCAGGTAATGGTAGTAGTACTAGTGGTAGTAAAGTAGTAGTAGTCGTGGTGGTAGTAGCAGCAGTAGCAGTCTCAGAATAATAATAATAATAATAATATAATAATAATAATAATAATAATAATAATAATAATAATAATAATAATAATAATAATAATACGTAGAAAAGAAACAACAGTAAACTAGAACTCGGGCTGCCAACCGACCTTGGAGGGCTAACGTAGAAAAAGACAGAATACAGACTAGTTTTCGTCATGATTTTTGTGTGTGTGTGGAGACAGTGTGAATTAAAATTCACCTCTTTATGTTTTTTTTTAATGTTCTCTATCCGAGTCGTGTCTAGACTGTTCCTGTCGTTACAATGCTGTCTAGGGAATATTCTACTCATTACAGACTAAAACATCTCTGTTATGTGCTTCTAAGCTTGCAGTTGAGAGTTCGTTACTGGTGAAATAAATCTCTGTGGTTTTCTTTGGTTACTGTAGATCCCAGTGGAGGTTTTGTGGCCACAGTTTGCGCGGGTGTTGGGGGTGGGGTAGGGGGCGTGGGGGGGGGGTAGGAGAGAGACCTACCGCCCCTCAACAAACATGTAAAAGCAACTCATTAAAGATTTAGGATATTCGAATGTGAAAAGAAGCAGAATAAGATGACGGTAATGAAGAAGATAAAGAAAAAGGAGGAGGAGGAGGAGGAGGATGATGTTGGGCCGAAAGGTACGGCTATTGCAGCCTAGGTCTAAACCACAGAGCAGCGTACTAACCGCCCCTTTAATGACGGATGCAAAAGTGAATGTTGGTGATTACTGTAGACATTTTATGGCATAGGAGTTATGAACTATGGATTACAAATCAGAAATACATTGTTTGATTTAACTGCAGTCGATTTGGCAGCAGACCATTTTGCGCTCTTCTTCTTCTTTTTCTTCTTCCCATCATTATCCTCATTCTCCTTGTCTCTTGGCTCTTAAACTGGCATCTGGCAGATTATTTCGTGGTCTACTGAAAGGCTGCACAATCTGCTCCTTTCATCCAACGCATCCAATTTCGGTAAGTCTGTAACTAGTCGCTTCTTACGAAATGCTTGTCATAGAGCAGCGCTGCTTTTTTTTTCTTTTGTCAGAAATGGGACCCCGGAACTCTACAAATACGAACCCACGACCTTAGAGCCGACATGCAAGCATTAGGAGAGAAAAAAATATCACATGAATAACAGCAACCACTACTGTATTAATACCATTTAAACAGTCACGCAGGATTTGTGTAGATATTTCCCCGTAAGCTGTACGTGACATTATGTTTATCATGTGCTTATGTCACGGACCGAATGGGACTTTTCCTATCTGTATTATTGCTAGCATTTGGCATTAATGCATAATTCATCTTTTTTTTCCCCAGCGCTAAAGTGCACATTTGCTTGATTCTTTTACGCGCCTATCAGCATTATTTTCTTCTTGCCTAGTGGCAAATAAAGCTTCAGAGAGGACTTTCCATGCTTTCCTGTCTTGTGCAATATTCGGTGCGGTTTTCCGTGTCAGAGATACAGAACTCAGCTCATTTTCCATCGTTCGTCTCCATGTTGTTTTTGGGCGCCCCTTCTTTCTCTTTCCCTCTGGTGTCCAAGCGAGAGCTGTTTTGGCAGATATATCAGGATTCATTGTCATGACGTGGTCAAGCCATTTCTTGGTAATCACACGTCTAGAGTTTCTTGGTCTGTGATTTGAAGAAGTTCAGTGTTTGAGGTTTTATCTGGCCAGAACATTTAAATAATTCCACGTAGACGTGTGTGGTGAAAGGTGGATAGCGTGTGCGCGTCCTTCTTGGTTACTCTTCAGCATTCTGCTCCATAAAGAAAAGAATTTTACGCCAATGAGGGTCGATTATTATATGTGAATGCACGGAGCATGTGCATTGTCATTACCTGGTCCATGGGCTGCTCTTGTATACCTCCCGTGTGGCTTCCAGGGTCTCGTTGTGGGGAGGGGGGATGGGTAGTTGGGGGGGGGGGGGGGACAAGAATAGACCTATTGCCCTCCCAACAAGCAGTCGTAAGAGTGGACTAATTGAGAACTGTCTTCGAAGTCGGGGTGCATCTGCCAGAGAGGCAACGAACCACCAGTACAAATAAGCCAGATTTGTTAAACGGACGTGCACTCAGCAATCGGATTCTGGAACACGACTACAGTCCAGAGATGGGCGAACAATCATAACTTTCAGCTCGAGTTAACAGCCGGTGAACCCGAAGAAGATTAAGAATATTGACAGTGGTTTATTTATTCCTAGTATCGAATCCACCTCTAGTGTGATTTGCTTTTTTTTTTTTTGACTTTGACGGTCGAGTCGACCTAGCCTTATGTGGATACCAGTTACCAGTTTATGTCCTGGAACGTGAAGACGGCCGGCATGATGTGCTCGCATAACCTGCCGAGTGATGATTGGTTTATACATATATTCGATTAAAAAAGGGCCCTTTTATTTACTGACTTCACAATATTGCTATGTGAACATAATTTATATTATACATTAAATAAAACTACTGTGTGAACTGTAGAGTCGTTTGACGACCGACCATAAGACGGGTCTACGAGCCTATTGAGACTATATAAAAATAATTTTTTTGAGTTTATTTATTTATTTGTTCGTTTTTTTTTAAAATAAATTTGTCTTGGGCTCTGGGGGCGCCTTTTGTGAAATATGCAACGGTCTCTAGAACACAAGAGATATGATTCACTCTTTCACCTCAAGTTATATAATTGTTAACCTCTTCTTTTATAAGCAGTTGTTATGAAAAAGAGTATACATCAGAACACAGCGGGACAAAAGGAAACCGAGGTAACAGTGGGAATTGAAGGATTCATGTTACAGCTGGATGGAGCGCGTGACACTAGGATATTTATATTTGGGATTAGTGAGCTGAAATGCTATAGAAAGATTCTCAGAATATCTGGGACAAAGAAGAGGAGAAATACTGACATCTTGAAAGATCTGAACATCAAGGAAGATTGGCTAATAAACAGCATCCTATCTCGGATGCTGAAATATTTTGGTCACATCAAGCGCCACGACGGATTCGAAAAAATAATAGCAGAAGGTATGGTACCAGGAAGGAGGGACAGAGGCCGACCAACACGAAGATGAGTACAAGATAGAGGTGACTCCCTGAGTATGAAAGTACATGAGGCGGGAGAGCTGGCGACAGACTAAGTCTCTTTCAGGCAGACCGTGATAAGAGCGACGTTCTGCAAAGGACCTGCTTCCTGATGATGATAATGATGATTAGTGAGGATCATCATCACAGCACTCAGGGCAGATCCATGAGTGCTCCGGTCTCCTTCTCAGAAGCTCCACGAGTGCTCCGGTCTTCCTCTCAGAAGCCCCACGAGTGCAAAACGACTGAAGATGTCTGTCTGGTGCTGATTAATGAAACGGCTTGTCCTCTAAGTAAAACATACGTTTCTTGTAGTTTCCAGGTTGCACCCCCATGTTCATCAGCCTAGCCATGGAAACGGAATTTATGCCCTTTGCCGAGTTCGTCTTCTCGGTAAGTGACGTGCGTAGTATTGACAATATCGCTTCTGTACAGAATCGGAACAGTCATAGCAACCGCAGTGTCAGCAAGAAAATCTACGCGCTCATTGCTTTGAACACCCGCATACTCTGACACAAAGATGAAGGTTAGGCCATCCGTTCTCGATGTGCTTATTTATTACTGTAATCCATTCTTGTCTGACCCACTCAGCTCAGATTTTCTGAAGAATATGTATTGAGTCACTAAGTATGCACGCGTGTGTGAGCTCCTTAAGAATCAAGCCATGCTATTGACATTGTTTCAGCCACAGGTTAGAAATGTGCACAATGCTGGTCAACACCAGCCAGCTCACGATGAGTTTGTTCAGTACTGGTAGAGATAACATGGTACCGTTTTTTGTTGTCCAGTTTAGTATAGTTTTCGCTTATAAAATTGTTATACGTGACTTTTTATCTTGCAAATGGGATTCCCCTATTCCTAAATTGCTTCAACAGCAAGTTAGCTAAGGAAAGAAACAAGAAAGGCCAATGATGCAGTAGTAGTTGTTCGGTGCATTTTATTATCATCATTGGTTTTCTTGAGTGTACGTATGATTTTTCTGTTTTCTCCTTACTTATTCATTGTCTTACAGCAACTAATTATTTTTCAATACCGATTTTCGAGCCACATCATATGCTTATTGCGCCGATATTCTCTATTCTTAATTTTCTGCTATCCGTTTTCCTTCATCCTAACTACTGTTAAAGATAGTGAAGAGCGGCTGGCCGAACGGTTAGAACGCTGGGCTCTCAAGCGGTAGAACCGGGTTCGAATCCTTAGTAAGGCTAAAGATTTTTTTTCTGTCAGGGGCAAAATAAAATCCTGACAGGCACAGTCGTGGCGACAGCACTAGCCATGCGGCCGTAGATCCTTTGGTTCAAATACCCCCTCCCCCCCACCCTTTTCCCTTTCCCTTTCCCCCGCCTACACTGCAAAAGTGGTATTTTAAAGGCAGTAATTGTCAGGTTTTTTTTGGGGGGGGGGGGGGGGGGGGGGGGGGAGGAGAGCTAGTAGTGTAGCAGATATTACCTTGGGGATGTGAAGTGTCATTAATTACGTCACTTCTCACGTTCCTAAAAAAGAGGCCGGGGGTTAGGGGGAATGGAAGTGGTGGTGGGGGGGTGGGGGGGGGGGGTGGGGGGGGGGAGTGACCAGGGGATCTGACCGACAGTCTTCTTCCTTTTTTGGCGTTCACCTGGTGTGAACTCTGCCGGAAAGTTCTGGTTCTTCGTCCACCTCTGGACTTCAGTTTTATTCCAGAACTTGGCTATTACATGCATGTCCGTTTTACAGATCTGACTTATTTATGTGCAGATTGTTAGTTCCTTGCCTTTCAAGCGGATGCATACCAACTTCGAAGGAACCCCCGGCTAGGCGATTCTTACGACATGCCTGTTGGAGAGGCAGTGGGTCTATTCGCCCCGCCCCCTTTTCACCCCCCCCCCACCCAAATGGGGCCTCTGAACCGACACGGGGATGACCGATACTTAGCTATCAGAGGAGAGGCTAGTAGGGCGTATAGACTGATACTAGTGCCATCGGATTTGGAACTTTTCGCAGGCGGCTGAAGATGGGGACGGAGCGCTTGTGGGAACGTTCCTAGCGAGGGCCGTGATTTCGGTTCTTGACTCAACTTAGTTCAAGCTCAGATTCGACACCGGCACACCCAGGTAAGGCAGGAAATATGAACCAAGCAGGCTGATAAATCACACACAGACAAGCTCATTGATTGGCCCTTGTACAATACTGGTGACACCCATAATCTGATTTTCATGCCCCACCCCCTCCACCGTTTCTATTCAAAAAACAAAACAAAACACGAAAGCATTAGTGGTAAAATACATGCGCACATGCATGCGTGCTCGCGCGCGCACCCACACATACCCACGCACTCACTCGTCACTCCCTTACACATAAATACATTCGTACGTACATACATACATACATACATACATACATACATACATACATACATACATACATACATACATACATACATACATACATACATACATACATACTTACATACTTACATACCTACATACCTACATACATACATACATACATACATACATACATACATACATACATACATACATACATACATACATTCATTCATTCATTCATTCATACAAACATACATACATACATACATACATACATACATACATACATACATACATACATACATGCATGCATGCATGCATGCATACATACATACATACATACATACATACATACATACATACATACATACATACATACATACATACATACATACATACATACATACATACATACATACATACATACATACATACATGCATGCATGCATGCATGCATGCACACATACATACATACATACATACATACATACATACATACATACATACATACATACATACATACATACATACATACATACATACATACATACATACATACATACATACATACATACATACATACATACATACATACATACATACACACTACACACGCACAGACATACATACTACACACACACACACCTTCATACGGATGAATATAGTCTAAAAGAAGAAAAGGGGAAGAAGAAGAAGAAGAAAGAAAAAGGAGAGGAAGATGCAAAAGAAGAATATCGCTACATCGTCAACATTGACAAATTTGTAACGAAGATATTGGTGACCTGAAGCATCGACCCTTAAAACCCCGAGCAGCTAATTAGGCTGGCCATGATCAATCATCATTCTTTCTCTTGTAATTTGCTAGGATGTTTTTCCCTTTCCTCACGCTTCAAGTACTCTTCCCAGCCAAATACGAAACTTCCGCGAACGGTCCAACTGCAAGAAATCAGCATCTCCAGTATTGTATTGTAAGGATCTTTCTTCTCCTTAATTTACACCGCACAGGGCGATTAGCACGTTGTGTTGTGGTTTACAGTAAGGCTATGATATCTTCATCTTTTGGTCCAACTGCAAAAAATCAGCATCTGCAGTTTTGTATTGTGGGGATTTCTCCTTCATTCACACTGAACTGGGTGATTGGCATGTTGTGTTGTTTACAGCTGGGCTGAGATATTTACCCATCTCGATCCAGCACCTCCGATGTTAGTAAATCCTTAATCAGTCGCTTCTTTTAAAGACACGATTGTTTTTTTTTTTTAGTGTCCAGAAACCACGAGTTGTTAACCCTTTGGCTCTGTATATGGATATCGCAACCCTTCGGCCTTGATTCCATGATAGGTACCGTAAATCTGGGAGAAATGTGGCTTTTCTGCCTACCCCCGGAAATGAACACGGACCACAAGGAGTTCGTCACTCGGTCACCGCGTTGTCAGATTTAACCAACTACGCTAGAGAGCCGGGCGCGAAGACACGATTGTTAACGGACAGTAGTTCTCTTCCTGCCTCTGCCCCCCCCCACTCCCCCAAAGGGGCCTCAGAACCCACACGGGACAAAGATGTCAAAATTTTAAAACCAGTTTATAATATTTATTAATGTATGACTGTGTTTTATATATATATACTGGATTCATATAAGTAAGTCGGCTCTGTGGCTAAGTCGATGCGAACGCTCCGTAATGCCGGGGTGCCGGGTTCGATCCCAGCTGCGGGCTATGCGCCTTGCGTTGGTTTCGACAGTGGTATCAGGGAGCCGACCGCCCAGAAGCAGTGGCAAACTACTGGACGTAAATTTGCCTAGAGAAACCACACAACAGCCAGGGGCTGCTGTGATTGGTTCTGTAACGTCCTGTAAAGGATACGCAACTAACCTCATTTCAGTAACCAGGGATTAAAAAAATTGGCTTGAATACCTCCTACTGTTACATGGTGTGCACAAACAAGGACACTCATTTCTCTCTCCTCCGGTAATATTTCCAGTTATCGCAAATTCCTTTTCTGAAATAGTATCAAAATAAATATGAAAGTAGTCGTGTCAGAATTTACATAGCCTAACCGACTAACGAAAGTATCAGGCAAAGCACATACCCGGTAGCTCCCAACGACGATCATTGTGGGCTTCCTTCAAAATTGCACTGTTGAACAGGACATCATTGTCTGTGAAACGAACCCACGACTTTGACAGTGCTAGGCAAAAAGCGCAACCACATAGCCACGGAGTCTCCCTGCTCTCCCCAAAAAGTGTCAGCTTCAGAAAGCAAATCTGCTCTGTCAGAATAATTTAAAAAAAAATAAAAAAAAAATGAAGTCAGCCTTATTACAATGTATTGATTTAGACGAGTAGGGGAACATTTGAGGCTAGACGATGGGTGTTCAAGGAAACGAGCGCGCAGATTATCTTGCTGACAAGCCGGTTGCTATTGCTGGTCCAGTACTGGACAGAAGCGATGTTATCAGTGTCATACCCAGCACTTACCGTGACGACGAGCTCGCCAAAGGGCATGACTCCGTATCCTTATCAAGACTGATGGACATGGGGTGCAGCCTAGAGCTTCAAGAAATGAACATTTCACTAGGGGGAAAAGAGTTGACAAGACGTGCCATTAACCAACACAGAACAGGCGTCATCGGTCGTTTTATTTACACTTGTGGAGCCTTTGAGGAGGAGATCGGAGCACCTATGGGTCTGTGCGGAGTGATGTGGTGAGTCTTTCTAACCAATAGTTTGAAACACTGGTTTTCACACTGTGGCTGGAGACACATTGAGATGTAACGATATCGTTGCGGAAAGGCTGCTGGTTAATATATTGGGTTTTATGAAGGCACTCTTCGTCATCATAGTAGTCTTGCTTGTAGTCGTTTTCATGGTCGCCTAATCGCTTGTCTGTTGTTTTGTATTCTATGCTGATTGTCAAATCGGGATCATACAGGAATCATGGCGGTTAGGGGGTGTTACGAGGTTCGCGTTGTATGAATGCGTCAAGTTCGTCATGTGGGGAATGTGGTATTCAATTAAGAATCGACATACAGCATGGGACATCATCCTTCAGCAGCAGGCGAAAAAGAGTTCGAATTCCGATGGCACCAGTAACGTCTGATGATACACGGTCTCGTCCTTCTCCATGAGTGTTTAGCGGTCAGCCCAGATCCCCTGGTAACATCCCGGCAGCGCCGTTCTCCCAGACCGTAGATGACTGTTTGTGCCCTCTGCACGTTTCAGAGAGTCATGTAGTTGTTGCTACAAGTCGTATCTGTTAAAGGGCGAATATTCGACTTTGTTGCATTTGGGGTTTTATCCCTTTTTGGGTCATCTTTTCCCAGAAAAGTAGCCATTTTGGAAAAAGCGTTTACACAAAGCATGGACTCCCTAGCTCAGACGTCGGGCACTCAGAAATATCAAGGAAAAAGCAATTCTAAATCGAACGACCGGGAGCTTTGGGAAAGAAATAAAGGCCCTTTAGAACCCGAGATAAAAAGGTTGGAAAAATTTTACAAGGGAGCCCACCCCCCCCTTTCCCCCCCCCCCCCACCTTTTTCCCCCCCCCAAACCCCCCCCCTCCCCAACCCTTTTCCCCCCGCCAAACCCCTTTCCCCCCCCCCCAAAATTTCCCCCTCCCCCCATCTGTGTTTGTTTTAAGTCTAGTAATTTCTCTTTTGCTATTTTTGAGTTTTATGTCACAGGTTTGGGGGGTTTTTGTACATTTTTAAAAAGGGGGTAGAAGAAGAAGAAAAGGGAAAATATAAAAAAATACGAGA
>CAJHNH020006413.1:0-12682 GCA_905116865.2 Candidula unifasciata | reverse complement strand
ACCCCCTTATTCATCAAAAGCTGTTCAAAATTCTGGCAGGGATAACATTCTGACAGGGTGAGAATGCATTTACACCCCTAGCAAACCCGCGGGCTGTATACGTATTTTTGGGTAATTTAAAAAAAAGCGCACGGTGTCTCAAAGAAGCGGGTAAAAATTTTAAATCGTGGGGTTTTTTAAAGAAATTTTGGGATAAAGCGCAGAGAAAATATAATTCTGTCTCTTTAGAACCAGAAAAACTATTAAAGTACAACTTCTGGAATCACTGAGATTTCTCGGACACTGCATAAGAAAAGGAAAAAGAAAATGTACCAGGCTGGTTTTAGACGGGGAAGAGGAACAAGGATCATATTTCAAACCCGTTTAATAATGGAAGTGTAGAGAATTAATGAAAACTGTTTTATTTTTGTGGATATAAAAAGCATTTGACTGTGTAAAAACACAAAGTTTTGGGGAAATCATGAGGAATGGGGGCTTTCCATACATATAGGCAGCTCTTTAAAAAGCCTATCAAGACCAAAAAGCAGCAGTCAAATGATGGAGAGACATCAGACGGGTTTGGATAAAGAAAGGAGTCCGTCAGGGATGTGTGCGACGTATTTGTTAACCTGTACCCCGAAAATAAATGAGAAATGTAAGAGAGATATAAACAAGGAAAAAATTGATGCCCTAAACATCGGAGGTATGAAATCCCAGAAATTCGTTAGTGATGATACAGTTTACTTCAACCCCCAAAAAAGGTTTTTTAAAAAAACATTAACCTCATCCAAAAAATATGAAAATCAAATTTTATTTCTTAACATAGAAAAAAAAAAAGATAATCATAAAACAAAACCCCATGGAAAAGGGAAAATATTGTTAAATGAGGAAAGTTTGGAAAGGGGGAAAAATTTTCGAATATCTTGGGTCATGGGTTACCAACAAGGGTGACACAATAAAAGAAATTAAACGGCGACTATCATTGCCTTCAAAAACTAAAAAAAACTGAATAAATTTTGAATTTTACGATAGAATTACAAAATCAGATTTTTAGAGCAGCACTTTCCCATTGCAAATACCCTTGGGGGACCGGGCACTTACAAACAACGGAACACGCATAAATGCATTGAAAATTTAAAAATTTCAGACAATTCTAAGAATATCTTGGGGAAAAAAAAACAAATGATCCCAAATTCAAGAGCTGAATATTTAAGAGGGTTGGCTAAAAGACAAAAACAAAAAAAATTGAAATATTTTTGGGCACTTGAAAAAGTCATGGAAGTCTAGAGGAACAAAAATGGAGGGGTATATGCCTGGGAAGAGGGAAGAGGAAGGCCAAGGAGAAGATGGGGCAGGATTGGGAGATGATCTCCAGATGGGGGTTATCAAACGCAGGGCATCTTGCCCCATGATAGGAAGTTTCCCGGGGGTTTTATGGAGCGGGTTCCACGGGGACACCCACGGGAAATGAATGAAATTTTTGAAAGAAAAAAAAACGTCTTATACTTCATTTCATATCCCTAACACACGGCCCCTGGGGCACCCGTTTTTGTTTGATGTTGATCAGTTTTCCATCTTTGGTTTTGGAGTTGGATGGCTTTCCCTGGGTTTCAGCTGAGAACCTGAACCAGGGGAAAAAGTCGGGGTTTTTCTAAATAGAAGACACGGCGTTTTGGGTAGTGTCCCGCATGTTTTGGTGCCGAGTTCAGGGACTCTGGTGTAGGAAACACGGAGGTGGTCCTTGCAGCGGGGCACCAAACATTAAGCTTGAGTCCAACCGTAAAATGTATGTGCTCCAGGAGCCCCTAACCGTTCCAAACTTCAATGAAAACGAAACTTTTCCTGGGAACAATTGTTCAGGGGAGATGGCGGCTAGATGATCCGACTTTTTTTTTTTTTCTTCTTTTCTTTTTTTTCTTCTTCTTTCCTTTTCTTCTTCTTCTTCTTTTTCTTTTCTTCTTTTTCCTTATTTTCTTCTTCTTCCTCCTCCCGTCCCCCCCTCCTTCCGCCCTCCTCCTCGCTCCGTCTCCTCCTCTCCCTCTCACTCCTCCTCGTTCCTCCTCCGTCCTCCTCTCCTTCCCTCTCTCTCCCCCCTCTCCTCTCCTCCCTCCTCTCCCTCTCCTCCCTCCTCCTCATTCTCTTCCTCCCTCTCCTCCTACGCCTCCTCTCTGCTCATCCTCCTCCTCCTCCTCCTCCTCCTCCTACTCCTCCTCTCCTCCTCTCCTCCGATCCTTCTCCTCTCTCATCCTCTCCTCCGCCTCCCTTATACCTCCTCCTCCTCCATCCTCATCCTCCTCCTCTCTCCTCCTCCTCTCTCCTTCTCCTCCTCGCTCGCGCCTACTCCTCCTCCTCTCCTCCTCCTCCTCTCCTCCTCCTCCTCCTCTCCCCCTCTCTCATCCCTCTCCTCCTCATCCTCCTCCCCCTACCTCCTCTCTCTCCTCCTCTCTCCCTCCTTTCCTCCCTCCTCCTCCCTCATCCTCCTCCCCCCTTCCTCCCTCTCTCCTCCTCCTCCTCCCCTCCTCATCCTCCGCCTCCTCTCTCCTCCTCCTTCCTCCTCCTCTCCTCCTTTCCTCCTCCTCTATCACTCCTCTCCCTCCTCCTCCCTCTTCCTCTCTCCCTCCTCCTCCTCATCTCTCCTCGTCCTCCTCCTCCCTCAGTCCTCCTCCTCCTTCCTCATCCTCCTCCTCTCCTCCTCTCCTCCCCTCCTCCTCCTCCTCCCTCTCTCCTCCTCCTGCCTCCTCCCCTTCCTCTCCTCTCCCCTCCTTTCCTCCTCCTCCTCTTCCTCCCTCCTCCCTCCTCTCCTCCTCCTCCCTCCTCTCCCCTCCCTCTCCTACTCTCCTCCTCCTCTCCTCCTCCTCATCCTCCTCCTCATCCTCCCCTCCTCCTTCTCTCCTCCTCCCTCCTCTCTCTCCCCCCTCCTCCTCCTCCTCCTCCTCATCCGTGTTACCTCCTCTCCTCCTCTCCCCTCCTCCCCTCCAGTCTCCTCTTCCTCCTCCTCCTCCTCCTCTTCCTCTCGTCCATCTCCATCGTCCTCCCTCCTCTCTCCCCCTCACTCTCTCCTCCTCCTCCTCCCTTCCTCTCCTCCCCTCGCCTCTCTATCCTCCCTCCTCTCCTCATCCTCCTCCTCCTCACTCCTCCTCTTCCTCCTCGGGCTTCCTCCTCCTCCCTTCCTCATCCTTCTCCCTCTTCCTTCGTCCTCCTCCTCCTCTCCATCTCCGCTCTCTCACTCCTCCTCCTCTTCCTTCGCTCTTCTCCTCGGCTTCTCCTCCTCTTCCTCCTCCTCTCCTCTGCCCTCTTCTTCTCCTCACTTCTCTTCGCGCCTCTTCTTTCTTTTTCTTTCGATCTTCTCAGCGGAAAGTTCTCCTTTTTCTTTCTTCTTCTTTCTTTCTCTTCTGTTCTTCCTTTCTCATTCTTGCGTCTCCTTCGGTTCTACACTTTTTTCTTTCTTCTTTCTATGCAGAATTGTTTCCTTGTCAATCTGCTGCGTTCAGTTCTCTTCTTTTTCTTTCTTCCTTCTTCTTCTCCTTTCGTCGTCTTCCTTTCTTCTTCTCAATTGTCTTTGTCTTGCTCTTCTTGCGTCTTTCTTCTTCATTCTCCTCCTTTCTTTCTTCTTTCTTCTCTCTCTCTCTCTCTTTTCTATTCTCTCTTCTTCTTCCTTCATTCTCTCATCTTCCTTCGTCCTTCTTCTTTTTCTGTCTTCTTTTCTCTTCTTCTCTCTCGTCTTCTCTCTTCTCTTCTTATTCGCTCTACTTCTAGCTTCTTCTCTCCGTATCTTTCTTCATTTCTTTTTCTTCTTCTCTTTCAATCATTCTTTCTTCTTCTTCTTCCCATGTCACTCTTCTTCTTTCACTTCTCTTTGCTTTCACTCTTCTTCTTCTCTTTCTTTCTTCTCATTCTTTCTTCTCTTCTTCTCTCACTTGTCTTTCTGCTTTCTCTTTTCTTCTTCTTTTCTTCTTCTCTTTCACTCTGTCTCTTCTTTCTTTCACTCAATTCCTTCTCCTGTTTCACTTCTTCATTCACTCACTCATATTATTCTTCTATCCCATCTCACTCTTCATCTCTTCTTCTTTCATTTCTTTTTCACCCTCCCTCACTTCTTCTCACTAAGTCACTCTTCATCTACTCACTTACTCTCTCAGTCACTCAGTGACTCCGCTTTTCTCTGTCTGTTCCCCAAAACACTTGTCCTCTTTTTTTTTCACTTCTGAGTCCCTTTGTATTTTTTTTTTTCTTCTTTCCCTCCCTCCCCTCCCCCCCCCCTCCACCTTTCTCCTCCGCTCCTTCTTGTTCTTTCCTTTCTGTTCTCTAGGTCCACAAGTGGATGAGACGGATACTCTTCGATCTCTTCACAGTCCGGTCTTTTGCTTTCTGAAGAAGAAAAGAAGAGGAAGAATAAGAAGAAGAAGAAATAAGAAGAAGAAGAAGAAAGAAAGAAGAAGGGAAGAAGAGAAGAAGAAGAAGAAAGAAAAGAATTCCTTCTTTTTCTTCTTCTTCTTCTTCTTCTTCCTTTTCTTGGGAGGAGGGGAGGGAGGGGTTCCTTCTTCTTCTTCTGTCTGGTGGGGGGAGGAGCAGGAGGAGAGAATGGTGAGGATTATGAGGAGGAGGATTAGTTATAAGATTCTTCTTAGAAGAACAAGAAAGAATGAAGAAAAGACTTTCTTAGAAGAGGGAACTTCTCCTCTCTTCTTTCTAGGAGGAGAGGAGGGGTTCTTCTTCTCTTCTCTTCTTTCTCTTCTTCTAGGATCTTCTTTGATCTTCTTTTCTCCTTTCTTTCTTCTTCTTATGAGGCTGAGGAGAGTGGAGGAGGAGGAGGAGTAAGGAGGGAATGGAGAAGAAGAAGAAAGAAAACTTCTTTTCTCTTTACTTTCTTCTTTTCTCTTCTTCTTGAGTCTTTCTTTCTCCAGCTTAGAGGAGTGAAGTATGAGGTGGATTAGTGGAGTGCTCAATGTCTTTCTTTTTCTTCTTCTTCTTTCTCTTTTTCTCTTCTTTCTTCTTCTTCTACGAAGAATAAGAAGAAGAAGATGCTTCTTCTTGAAGATGAAGAAGGAAGAAAGGAAGAATCTTCTTACTTCTGAGAGCAATCTACTACTAAGGCCTACAGTCCGAACTGAATAATGAAGAATGAATCTTGCACTCAGACGACTAATGAAGAAGACTGAAGCAAGAAAGGCTTTCTTCATCTTTAATCTACTGTAACCGAAGGTAATAATAAGGAAAGAATCCTGCAACATACACCTGACTTCTCCGTCTGTTTCTTCTTCATCCTTCTTACTCCTTCTCTTCTTCTTCTTGCATCATACTCTTTTTCCTGACTAAGTCCTAATACATTCACTCCTTCCTTTCTTTCTATCTTCCTTTACTTCCTTTACTCCTTCCTCCTTTCTTTCTCCTCCTTATCTTCTCCTCTCCTCCGCCTTCTTCCTGTCCTTCCTCCGCATTCTTCTTCCTCCTTCTCCTACACTCTGCAGCCTATCTTTCTCCTCTTCTACTCTTTCTTCTTACATCTTCCTTCCTCCTACCTCTCTTCTCCTTCTCTGCTCTTCCTCCTCCTGGGCTCTCACTACGTCCTCCTCACTTCCTTTCGCCTTCCTCCCCTTCCTCCTCCTTCCTCATCTCTTCCCTCAATCATTCCTCCTCCTTCCTCCTCCCCTTCACGCCTTTCTTCCTCCGTTCTCTTTACTTTCTTCTCGTGCTTCTTCTCTTCTTTTCTTTTCTTCCTCATTCTTCATCCTTCTCTCCTCTTCTGCGCTCCTCTTCGCTCCATCCTTCTCTACCCTTCTTCCTCTTCTTACTGGCCTACCTGCGTGCTTCTAATTCTTCCTTTTTTTCTTCCTTCCTCATCTCTTTCCTCCTTTCTCCTTCTTCTTGTCTCCTTACTTCTTCCGCTATCTTCCTCCGATCTTCCTCCTGTCTTTCTCCCTTTCTTCCTTACTTCGTACTCCTTCTTCCTCCTTGCTTCCATCCTTTCTTATTCCTCCCCTCTTCTCCTCTTGTTCTTGTCTTCTTCCTCCTTACTTCCTCCTTCTCGCTCTTCTTCTATCCTTCGTTCCTCCTTCTCCTCCCTTGTCTCCTCCTTCTCTCCTCTATCTTCCTGCTCCTTACTTTCCCTCATTCTTCCTCATTCTTCCTCCTTCTTCCCTCCTTCTCATCCTTCTGCCTCCCTTCTTCTTTACCTTTGCTCCTCGTTCCTCCCGTTCCTTCCTCCTCCTTCCTCCCTCCGTCCCCCCTCCTCCGAGCCTCACCCCTTCCTCATCTCGGCTTCTTATCCTCCTTCCTCCTCCTTCACTTCTTCAGCTGTCCTTCCTCCGGCTTACTTCTGTCATTCTTCCTCATTCTTTACTCACTCATTACCTCCTCCCTTCCTCCTCCGTACGCCTTCCTTCCCTCCTCCGTCCTCCCCCCCTTCCTCCTCCTTCCGCTTTCTTCTCCTCCTCCGTCCTCATCCGTTTCCGCCTTCCTCCTTCCTCCTTCCTCCTTCCTACCCTTCCTCCTTCCGCCTCCTCCTTCCTTCTCCGCCGTCCCCTCTTTCCTCCTTCCTCCTTCATCCTCCTCCTTCTCTCCTTCTCCCTTCACCTCTACTCCTCCTTACTTTCTATCTCTTTCCTTCTTCCTCCTCCCTCCTTACCTCCATCTCCTCCTTCTCTTTCTTTCTCTCTTCCTCCTCTTTCCCTTCTATCCTCCTTCGTTATTCTTCCTCCTTTGAAACCTAGGCACGTTTTGGGCTAGTGTGGCAGGGTAAAAGAATTTAGTGGCACAATGAGGGGAATTTAAATAGTGTTAGACTGTGTATTCCCCAATTAACATTTAAAAAAAGAAAATAAAAATTTTTTTTTTTTTTTTTTCACTCATTTTTTTCCCCTCCCTAAAAAACAAAATTGGGTAGTTAGCCGGCCGTAGAGCGACTTTCCAACCCTTATCCCGAAAAACAGCCAGAAAGGTTACCCCCTTCAGCTATGAGTATTTTGCGCCACTAAACAGAAAGAACAAGCAAACCCGCTCCAAAAGTCTTTTTTTCTCATGGATTTTTTTGAGGAAAAAGGGCCCACCTGGTCCCAAGTCTACGGTTAATGCCCCGGGCTCGGGTTTGGGGGGAAACCCCCCCTGCGCCACTATTGGGTTTTTTTTGGCTTAAAAATTTAAATTCCGACCTTTTCGGTGTGAAGTATAGTTTTTTTTTGGGCCCCCGCGGAGGGTTTTTCTTTCTTCGTCAAAGCCCCTGGACCCCGGGAGGCCCCCGTTAAACTTGGAAACCCCCCCCCCCCCAACCCTTTTTAAAACCCCCCTCCCCCCCCCCAATAATTCAAAAATTTGTTTATATAATTTTTTCAAAAAGACAAAGTATTATTAGCACCATTTGAAAAAAGTAGATTTTTTTGGAAGTAGACCGCCCTTCACCCCCAACCACAAACCATGCGAACTGTTTTTCTTTTTTTAAAACTTTCTTAAATTTTCATTTTATTTCATTTATTATATCTTAAAAACACACTCACAAAACACCCACAAAAAATTTTATATTTAATATTATAAAATAATTTTATATTATATTATAAAACAAACAATGAAAAGTTAATAATTCAAATTTCTGTTTTTTGTTTTTTGGGAGGGTTAAAAGATTCCTAAGTCCTTAAGACCCCCTTTTAAATTTTTTAGGGGGTTTGGGGGGGGATACATTGGGTTTAAGTATTTTTTAATTGCGCCTTATAGGGGAAGTTTATTTAAAAATATTGAAAATTTTTTAACTGTTTTTCATAAAAATAACGTTAATAAAAATAAAATATTAAAAATATAAATTTTTATATGGGGGAAAATAAATTTCCCCTGAAACCTCACCCGTGTCTAGAATTGTTTTGGGGGGAATATTTACCGTCAATTCCGAATAATCATCATCTTCCCAAAACTTTGGGGAAAAAATCATGCTCTCGGCAAGCGTCGTTCTTTGGCTCCGGGGTTTTTTGGGGAGAAGGGCAAAAACCCCCCCCAAGGAAAGTCCCCAAAAGGCAAACCCAAAAGGTTGCTGAAAACCTTGGGTTTGGGAAAGAAAAACGCATATTTGTCCCCCCAAGTTTTTTCTTTTTTTTAAAATGCGTGCCTTTTGGCTTTTTTTGGGAAAAAAGGGTTTTTTCCCCAATATTTTGGCACGTGTACTTGTAAACACCCCGATACACCCCACCTCCGCTTTTGGTGCACAATGTCCAGCACTTTTTCTCGTCCCCCCCGCCTCTCTTCCCCTCCAGCTTTTCCCACTATTTATGTTTTTGCAATTTTTTTCCCTTTCCTGCATACCAAAGAATAAGATTTTCCTTTTTTTTGATGTGGGGGAAACATTTCTCTACGGAAATCAGTTTCTTTAAGACATCTTTATTACTCTTTTTATATGGGCTAAGGTTTTTTCCCTCATGTGTATATTTTATAGAAACCCCATCCCCTTTTCAGCTTCACAATTTTTTCACTTTTACCAACTTTCCACGATTCACTCCCGTAATCAAGATAGGATTTTTAAAAGCTTTTTTAAAAAATTCTCTTTTTCGGGCGCAAAAGACAAAACAAATTTCATACAATTTTGTAAAATGCTGTCTTTTCTTTAGCTATTCTACTTTAAATTTTTTTATACATCTTACTTCTGATGTTATCAAGGGACCCAAAAACTTAACTATAAAATTGCTTTAAGGGTTTTTTCCCCTTTCTTTGATTCTGCATTTCGGATGGTCAGTTTTCCCTTTGTAATTACCATTACTTCTCTGTTTGTCTGCTGTTCAAATTTAGAACCTTATTTGACTTTCTGTTAAAATTAATCTCTAGCTTTAGACCGGTAAAAAAAGTATGGATTAGGTGTAAGTTTAGAGCCGTCATCTTTTTGACGCCTACTTGTTCTCCCTCAATTTCTGCCACAGATTCCCAAAAACAATGTGCCTGTCTGTGTTCCCAACATGGAGATTTGGTGTGTCTTCAAGGGTTTTGCCATCGTTCTCTACCCCAAGTTCGCCAAAACGATGCCCTGTCTGTGTGCCCTAACAGGGAGTTTGGGTGTGTGTCTTCAATGGTTGCAATGTTTTTTCCCCAATGTGCAATGTGGTAATTCCGTTCCTCCACATTCCTAATGGTTGCAATTTTTTCTACGTAGTTATTTTACTCTTTGTACATACAAAAGTGTCTGAATTGTTTTTGTTCTTTCGTTTGTGACAAAAAAATTCCATTGTGTATTTGCAACCCAAAGAATTTGTATCGATCCTCAGGCTTGCTGTGGACCCCGCAAGCAGCGATGTTGTTGACCTCATTCAGAGCCTCAATACCACCCGGGGATTCAATATCTGGTCTCCGATACACCACTGGGCCCCAAAAACACACCACGTGCTGGCTTGAAGGTAGGACAAAGACGATACATGTTGTGGAAATAGTTCTGTATTCGATATGTCCATAATATTGTCACAATACCGGTGTATTTTTAACGGCTAAATTTTCGAGTTAATGCCACATAAACTGATAACTGAGTCTCATTTTTTTTTTCGGGACTGTTTTTCACATTACAGCTCTGTTCACAATCGATTCTACTGGTGATTTGCTGACAGTATAAGGATGTGACCTTGAGTATCAAAAAACTCATACATTGTAGAACAACTACATTCGAATATCTATCACTGTGAAGGAACACATGCTCAGGCCGGGAAAGTTGGCATCTAAGTACATCTGGCGGGAAGTTGGCATCTTCTTTAAACCCGTACATCTGCGGGAAAGTTGGCCTAATCTAAAATACATCATGGGGGAAAGTTGGCAAAGGGAACCCGGGGAAAAGGCTGTCTGGCATGCTGTGATGACAGCGCGTTCTACAGGACCGGCGACATACGGCGCTGTAACCTTGGGCTAGGATCCATGAGGTCCATCCCCTCCCGCCAATATTTTCTCATTTTGGGGTCGGTGGGGCTGAAGGAAGTCTAAACCTCCCCCCAACTTTTTGGGTGGTTGGGGGGGAGGGGGGGGGGGGGGGGGGGGGGGGGGGGGGGGGGGGGGGGGGGGGGGGGGGGGGGGGGGGGGGGGGGGGGGTTTGGGAAACATGGCCATATTTCTCTTTTTTTAAATTAGAATAGGTCAGCACCCACCCCCCCCCCCCCCATTTTTGGCCCAAGAAACCTTAAAAGCCAGGGAGGGGAGGGTTTGGTTACTGGATTTTTTCTTGGGGCGGCGGCACGTGTACTGAAAAGGGGGCTGGTAAGGGGGTGATCAAAGGGGAAAAACCATTTTAAAGCAATAAAGCAAACACTTTGGGGAAAACCCTCCTCAGTCTGGTTCAGTCCAGAGTCCCCTACGCTTTTTACAAGGTGCAGATATTTAAAAATCTGGCACTGAAGACCTCGTGATTTTGGGCCCACTTTAAAACAAATTAAATTTCCCCTTTTCTTTGCCATTTCAGCTAGGGCCCCTTTACATTTCTGCTCCTTTCCTTTTGCTATATTTGGGTGCGTTTTCTGGGCGCGACTTATTTTATTCGGATTGTGTTCAAAATTTTTTTTCTGTTTGTTGTGGGTTTTCCGCTCTTGCTGTTGTTTTTTTTAACTGGCGGCCCTGTGCTGCGCTCAAGATATTGGATGTTGGATCGTTTATTGTGGTTTCCCTTTCTTTTTTTGTTTCCGGGGGAAAATAGATTGCCCATCTAAAAGGCCGCGATTGACTTTGGGCAGGTTGATGGGTTACTGCTGAGGTTTGGTATTATTGGTATTTTTTCTACCTTTTTTTAAATACTGCTCCTACATAGGGGTTTTTTTTAATTTTTGGGCCCTTTGGTTGTGTCGTATTGGTATTATTTTTTTGGGGTAAAAGGTGTGACCTCGTTTTATTCAAATTTTGGGGTGCGATGTGGTTCCCCTGGTGTACCAAAAACTCATCATCCTGAGTTCTAGTTATAAATTCGGGCCCCTCTCCTGATCATTGGTTAATTTTGGTCAACTGTTGCCCCTGGAAACTGTTATCAGCGATGCCTGAGTTTTCTTACTGGTGTTTGATGCGGCTTTTTTGGGGTCTCGGCTCCCTGTATTTGCTCCCTTTTCTTGTTGCCTCTTTCCGTGCTTTCTCTCTTTCTTCCATCACTCTGTTGGTTGCTTGCAGTTCCTTGTTAAGTCTGTTGTTTTCTTCGTATGCTCTTCGTAACTTTTCCTTCTGTTTCAGCCAGGGGCCTTTTTGATCATTGCGACTTTCTTTCGCGAGAAGTTTTTGGGTTATCCCGCAGATCTTTGATTACCGCCCTCGTCTTCCCCTTGCCTTTAGTTGGTTGTTCCTTTGTGTCTGGAAAGTGGCCATGCATTCATGATGTCCTCCTTGAATTTCGTCATCTCTGCTGTCATCCGTTTCTGGTGTCAGAGTCGCCTGCATTTAGCTCTCAGGCCTGTTTTTTTCATCTCTGTCTTCATCTCGTTGCCTTTTGGATGCGTCTTTCTCGTCTCTGAGAGCTTGGATACACGTTAAACAGCAGACCGGCTATTTATACATCCAGGCAATCTGTGTAGCAGCGGGTGGCGGGAAGGGAAGCGGTGGTGGGATGTTGTAACTGCTGCGTTGTGAGATTCCTGGAGCATAAATAAGCGGTATGGGTTTGATATGGGAAGGGGTGGTGGGATAAACAAAGTAAGGACTGACAGACATTTAAGTAAATGGATAATCATGTGGATAGACAGATAAAGTACTCGTAACATAGTTTGAGCAGACAGACAACAAGGATAACATATAGGTTTGCAGACCGAAAGTGTGTGCAAAATGAAAGATAACTTGTTTTATACTTAGGCACAGTAAATTTTATTTGAATAGACATGACAAAAAACTGATAGATAACACAGATAATTATAGGAAAAAAAAAATTTATAAACGACAATTTACATAAACTGACAGACAGACGAGTAGACTAATGTTTCACGCTTAGCGTAAATTCATGATGACAACATGTCCAACCAAACAATTGTCCCAAACACAAACGTTGCGGCTAGAGAGCCTTCATCAGCACTTTCCATAATCTACAACAATGCAAACACGGACAAGAATACATACACTCCCTAATTAACTGACGTGTCTCTGAGAGAATCACACATCTGTCTCGCCAATTGAATCTCTGACACACTTGTGACACTTTCTCTTACTTCATAAGCACATGTATTATGGTAGATAAATCTCAGACAGGCTACAACATGCTCATATGTACAGTATAGTCGATTTAGTATTTGTCTGGTATATACCGAGGCGGGGGCTGGCCGAAGGGTTAGAACACTTGGCTCTCAAACGGTAGACCCAGGTTCGATCCTCGGGAAGGCTGTAGATTTTCTTTCTGTCGGGGCAAAATTTAAAAGCCTACCTGCACAGTCGTGGGGTTGGCACTGGCAGTAATTACTCCCGGTTGAAAGACCCCTACCTACACCCCAAAAGTGGTAAAATACAGCATAATTGACCGTATATACCAAAGAGAAGACACGTAAGGGGATCAGGGAGGACACTGGTTCGACCTATGTTTCTGAGGTGTCAAAAAAAAAGGCGATGAGGGAGAGTCGGGCAGCTGTTGGTTTTATGAACTGATCAACATGATGACCAAGGGAAGTAACCCCTAAATTCTCTGTTCTACTTCTAACTCGAGCCTGAAATCAGAAAGTTCTCAGCGCATGCACTAACTCCGTTTCAGCGGGTAGAATTTTGAAAAACATTTGGGAGTTTTTTAAATCCTAAATTATTT
>CAJHNH020006412.1:995108-1167543 GCA_905116865.2 Candidula unifasciata | reverse complement strand
AGGACAAACTGACAGCTAAACCTATACTACAACTCCCGGATTTGACCAAACCCTTCATCCTGAGAACCGATACTAGCAACATTGGAGTTGGGGCAAAATTATTACAAGAAGGGAGAGGGGATCCGACAGTCTTGTTTCCTATAGCGTATGCTAGCAGAAAACTCAACAGAGCTGAGATAAATTATTCCACAATTGAGCGGGCTGTTCAAAAATTTCAGCCGTTTTTATATAGTACCCAGTTTAAGGTACAGAGTGATCATCAACCTCTAGTGTATCTAGCAACATCGAAGAAACTAAACACAAGGCTTATGAGTTGGTCGTTGTTACTTCAACCGTACAACTTTACAGTGGAATACATTCCTGGGAAAAGTAATGTTGGAGCGGATTTTCTGAGCCGGCATCCTACGATGGAGGAAGTTTGGTCAGTGTTCAACGATGCAGAAGATATGGACAATGAGTGGAGTGGGGAACATGGTGTCCCACCTTCACGGTAAAAAGTCCAGGATCTGGTACTTTTTTTTAAAGGGGGAGCTTATGTCACGAAATGGCAGTGGTACACCATGGAAAACCACTCTAGTGTGTGGGACATAGCTTGCTCCGACACACCGTACATACCTATCGGCAGTACATGTAAACAAACAACGGCATAATATACACTCAAGTGCAGTACAACGAAAGATCAGATTAGCGTCTACGATATAAGACACTAATAACGTCAATGCACATACCGTCGGGGAATTCCCGAGTGCCGCAAACTAGAAAGGAGCACAGGGATGGCGTCATAAGCAACGATCCTCACTACAGATGATGATGATGTGCGCACCCAGAGCCGATTCGGAGATGTCATGCGCATAGGAGCTAGTTCCGGGGGAAAATCTCACTTCCGCCCTCTTCAACTCTAGTCGCGATTTTTGGAGATTTGTAGTCTTTAACATCTGACACAATCTCGCAAGGTTAAGAGTGTATTTCATTCAGACAAGGGCGTAAGAGATCCTAGAGCTCTATATGGCCTTTTGTACAAGTGTTATCCTTATTTTGATTATATGTACATGTATGTTATAAAGCATTAAAAAGTGTATATTTTGGTTCAGTGCTACCATTATCGATATTTCCTTTTGGGCGCAAGTGCTTAGATTTGGGGGAATCATTTTATTGATATTCTTGAATGGATATTCTTAAGAGTACCCAGGGTAATTGGGGAAATAATGGATCTGTGTAAAATGATTTAGATTTGGGGGAATTATTTGATTGATATTCTGGAATTGATTTTCTTAAGAGTACCCAGGGTAATTGGGGAAATGATGGATCTGTGTAAAATGATTTAGATTAGGATAATTATTTTCTTTCTACTTAAGTAATTTATATTACTAAGGGTACCCAGGGTAATTTAGGAATTAATGAATATGGAGAATGATGTATGCCCATAAACTTGGGAATGTATTTAACCACATGGTGGGAACTATAATTTGGGACTGTATTACACATGGGTGGAACCATAATATGTGAATATATTTACCACATAGTGGGAATTTAACTTGGAAAGATTTAAATGGATTGAACCCCATTGAGGGGGAGTGAAAAATATATATATGGGTGTGTGTGGGTGTATGTATAAATTTGAATTGTCATGATTGTCATAACCAGGGCGGGACTGCTTAACCCAGTCACCTGGTTAATGAAAAAAAAATATAAAATGAGATTCACATATGAAGCGATGGGACCACTCAAATGAATAGAGTTGTCAGAAGCTGAGGTGAATGGAGTTAGTTAAGTATTATGGATAGTAGCCAGGTATTTTAGAGGCACACTCTCACAAGTGGTTGTTTTTGCTCTTGTCTCGTTCCAGCCTGGCTGTGCCACGACATAACCACAACAAAGAAAGTTCTAAATTGGTATTTTAACCACTGTGAGTGGAATTCTAAGGGCTTTGACCCATATTTTTACTATTGGCATCCAAGCCTTGAGGGAAGAATTCCCATTCGTGAGGAGCAACCAGACGGGAGACCAAATCACCAAAGACTTCATCAACAAGATGCATCAGGTAACTGTGTTGCCCGACGAGCCTGAATCTGCCTTCCAAAACTAACTCCTCACCGAGGAAGATAACTTTTATTGTGCCAATCACCTACTAGAATTATAACTATTACATTGTATGATTGTTACCTGTTTACCCACCTCGTCTAGTTTTTGTATATTACGGTGAGAGTGAGCTGGGAGAGAAAGAGTGTGAAAGATACCTTTCTCATCCTTTCCCTACGTATCTTTCTGGGGGCTCATATATCTACTGACAGGAGGGTGTGCGACAGAATATCTAGACTAGCCTGAAGCTTTCTACATCCAGAGCTAGTCTTACCTTTCTGACTCCTGTCACATGACCACATCCCAGTCTTTTATACTACACGGGGCCATCTCCCTAGTTTTCATAACTTCACGAGCCAACATTTCTTGAGACTGTGGACGCTGGCATGCTGTAGGGAAGTCTTAATATTATAGACCTCTCTATTATATCTGCATATCGCCACAGTGTGTGTGTATATATATATATATATATATGTGTGTGTGTGTGTGTGTGTGTGATTTTGCGCACGCTACAGGTGCAATGAAAACAAACAAACCATGGTGGACAGACTACCCAGAAATAAGACACTAATCCACAAATGAAAGTTCAACCTAAATAAAGACATTTTATTTCAAACACACATATGTAGAACCTAAATATGTAGATAGATAAACAGAATCAAACAGCAGAATAATTCAGCTGAAGGTCAGAGGCGAAAAACGGAATGACCAATTAATTCAAACCTGATATTCTGATATATTTAACCCCCCTCTCCATTTTCCTCTAAACAAATATAAAAAAATTACTTAAAACATAAAGACACACTGTGCCAAAATGTAAGGAGATCCCCAGCCTAGGAAGATTAATGCAAATATGAGACTCAGTGAAACATAAGACAAAATAACTAAAAAGTAGCCAAAGCAATTATCTAACTACAGCAACATTTAAAGCAATTAATCAGAGCTGAAGAATGTCTGTTCTCAAACATGCAGCAACACAAACAATAATTAACTTACTGGGCAAGTTAGCCAGGGTGGAGGCAGATCTATAGGCCCTAATATCACTGTCATCCCATGCATAGCGAGGTCTGTCCAGGAACCTAGACGGCGCTGCCAACAGAAAACAAAACATGTCAACAATTGTTTGTTTCCAATCACATATGTCCAGTCAAGGCTTCATTTCCAATCACATATGTCCAGTCAAGGCTTCATTTCCAATCACATATGTCCAGTCATGGCTTCATTTAAAATCACACATGTCCAGTCATGGCTTCATTTTCAATCACATGTGTCCAATCATGGCTTCATTTCCAATCACACATGTCTAGTCATAGCTTCATTTCCAATCACATATGTCCAGTCATGGCTTCATTTCCAATCACATATGTCCAGTCATGGCTTCATTTCCAACCACACATGTCCAGTCATGGCTTCATTTCCAATCACACGTGTCCAGTCATGGCTTCATTTCCAATCACATATGTCCAGTCATGACTTCATTTCCAATCACATGTGTCCAGTCATGGCTTCATTTCCAATCACATGTGTCCAGTCATGACTTCATTTCCAATCACATATGTCCAGTCATGGCTTCATTTCCAATCACATGTGTCCAGTCATGGCTTCATTTCCAATCACATGTGTCCAATCATGGCTTCATTTCCAATCACATATGTCCAGTCATGGCTTCATTTCCAATCATGGCTTCATTTCCAATCACATGTGTCCAATCATGGCTTCATTTCCAATCACATATGTCCAGTCATGGCTTTAGTTCCAATCACATATGTCCAGTCATGGCTTCATTTCATGCAAACATAGCGGCTTTTTACTACTTTTATGTGGTACTTCAAGTTACAACACAGCTAACACACTGAAAATGGGAAAAACCAATCAGAATTTTTACAGCAGATGAGGCTTACAAGTGCATAACAACGACGGGGAGTCTGTGGCAAAGTGGTCAGGCCACTGGCTTTAAATTCTGAAGGTTGTGGGTTCGATTTTAGCTCTGCCCTTCAGTTTGTGAGTGCAAAAGTCTCACAGATCCCAGACAGATGTCACCAGAGCTGCAGAGTTTCATGCTTTGTGCAATACTCTATGCAAGAAAGGCTAATCCTTATGGGATAAACCCTGGTGTACAGAAGTCAAGGCTCTTGCCTTTAAACTCTCTCATCAATAAATATAAAACACAAAAACAGATTTTAAAGCCATTCAGAGGCAAACTTTATGAAAATGTCAACAAGCTCCAGGCGATGGCCGCTTACTTTAAATGAATTCAGGTCAAACACGGATGTGCACAAAGACGATTATGAACAGACTGAGAAGAAACAACATACAATGAGCTACTCACAGGCAAACATTGGCGACTGAAAGCGTGTACGGTATCTCGGTTCAAACTTGGCACTTGGAGCTCTGGAAGCCTTCCATGGATCTAGTGGTTGATGAGGTTTGGCTTTCAGCTTGTCAAGCTCCTTGTAAATTACTTGGCCTATACCACTCTCATCCTTGATTTTTGAGATTTCTTCAAGCTCACGTTTAATTTTGGGATCCTCTTGGATCTCCTCATCATCATCATCATCATCCTTCTCTCCTCTACTTCGTCGACGTTGTCGCACTAGGAGGAAACAACAGCCATCAAAACTGACAAACAGCAAACCTTGTCATACAACAGCAAACCTTGTCATACAAACAGCAAACCTTGTCATACAAACAGTAAATCTTGTCAAATAAACAGTAAATTTTGTCATACAAACAGTAAACCTTGTCATACAAACAGTACGCCCTGTTCTACAAACAGTAAACATTTTCAAACAAACAGTAAACCATTCTAACAAACAGCAAATGTTGACACACAAGCAGTAGATCTTGACACATGAACAAAAAATCTTTTCGCATAAACAGTAAAACTTGTCAAACAACAAATCTTGTCATACAAACAGTAAATCTTGTCATACAAACATCATCATCATGTAGCAGGTCCTTTGCAGAACGTCGCTCTCATCACAGTCTGCCTGAAAGAAACTTAGTCTCTCGCCAGTTCTCCCGCCTCATGTACTTTTATACTCAAGGAATCACTTATATCCTGTGCCCATCTACGTGTCGGTCGGCCCCTGCCCCTCCTTCCTGGTACTTTCTGCTATAATTTTTTTTCAATCCGTTGTGGCGCTTGATATGACCAAAATATTTCAGCTTCCGAGAAAGGATGCTGTTTATTAGCCAATCTTCCCTGATGTTCAGATCTTTCAAGATGTCAATATTTTTTTCTCTTCTTTGTCCAAGATATTCTGAGAATCTTTCTATAGCATTTCATCTCAAAAGCCCCTATTCTCTTTCTTAAGGACAGAGAGATAGTCCACGATTCACATCCGTATGTAGCCACAGGGAAGATGCATGCTCTCAAAATTTTAATTTGTATCTCCTTGCTGGTGCTTAACCATAGACTTTTAAGGCTGTTCAATCTTTGCATTGCTATGGCCATCCTCCTTTTAATTTCTGTTGAACAGTCTCCATTGCTGTTTATTATAGAGCCTAGATATTCAAAGTTTGTGACATTTTCAACTTCTTCATCATTTATTGTTATTTTTGGGTGACAGCCAGTTTTTATCTGTGGACAATATTTTTGTTTTCTTTAAATTCAAGAACAGATTTTGATCTTCACTGTGCTTTTGGACAGACAATATAAAATTTTCAATTCCCTTTACGCTGGTCGAAAGGAGGACTGTGTCATCTGTGTAGTGGAGTTCCGGAATAGGGTTGCCACCAATTTTGAGCGGATCATAACTGTCACAAGTCTGGTCATTTTTGACATTTCTCATTATATTTTCTGAGTAAATAATGAATAGGTATGGTGAGAGAATGCACCCCTGCCTCACTCCTTTTTGCACCTCAAACCAATCAGATGTTTCACCAGCTGCTCTAATGGCTGCTTGTTGTTCATTATAAAGATTTTCAATTAAATTCACTAAATGCGCTAGAAACCCCATACTTTCCTTAACAGTCCAAAGTTGGTGTTAGACACAATCAAATGCCTTGCTATAATCAATAAAACAAGCATGTTGTTGTATTCTCTGCATTTTTTAAAAATTATCCTCATATTAAAGATGTGATCCCTAGTTCCTCTACCCTGTCTAAAACCCGCTTGTGCTTCATCTAGCTCATATTGTATTTTCCTTTCAATCCTTTTCATGTAAAGAGGATTTTGCTAGCATGACTTATTAATGAGATGGTACGGTAGTTGGAGCATAGTTTCAGATTTCCTTTCTTTAGGAGAGGGATATAGACTGTTCTTTTCCACGCTTTAGGCCAAATGCCACTGTTCCAGATCTTCGAGCACAGTGCATGGTAGATTCGGACGCTGGCCTCTCCTCCTGCTTGAAGTAGTTCTGCTGGTATCTCGTCGCAACCTGGTGACTTTCCTTTCTTCAGACTGTGTATTGCCGATCGTACCTCATCCAGTAAAGGCTCTGGTTTTTTTTCCATAATTTTCACAAGTTGTTTTTGAATTACTTGTCACATCCTCATACATTTCTCTACAGTATTCTTTCCATCGTTCTAATATGTCTTTGGTTTCCGTTAACGTGTTACCGTTTTTATCACTTATTACATGAAAAGAAGGCCTGAATTTGCCTTTCAATGTTTTAATTTCTTTAAACATGTCTCAGTCTCTTCCTTGCATCTGGAGTTGGTCAATTCTATTACAGGTATTTAAAATAAACTGTTTTTTTTTATCTCCTCTGATAGCTCTTCTGATTTCTTTCGTGTAGTTCCTATATGCATGGCTATTTCTTTCTGTTCCTACTTGCTTTAAATTTCTTCTTTCTTCTATCAGCTTGAAAGTTTTTTTCTGTAATATAAATCTGTTTCTTGTGTCGTTTTTTTAGAAATCATGTTCTGAGCTATTTGTGATGATGATGTTTCTTGCTTCATCAGCCAACTCATCAGGTGTCATATTCTCCTGCACTGTCATTAAGTGTCTCAAATTTGTTTTCAACCTCAATGCTGTAATCATTTGGCAAATTACTCAAATCAAAACGTGTTGGCTTAGCTGTCATACAAACAGCAAACCTAAAAACAGTAAACCGTATCATGCATTCAGTAAACCATGCCACATAAAACAGTATACTGTATCAGTAAATCTAGTCACACTGACAATTCATTCATTCATTCAGTAGCATGTCCCTCGCGGAACCTCGCTGCCATAACAACCCTCCGGAAAACCTTCCTATCATGAGCAAGATGTCCTGCGTCTGATACACCCATCTGGAGATCATCTGCCACATCCTGCACCCATCTTCTCCTTGGCCTTCCTCTTCCTCTCTTCCCAGGCATATACCCCTCCATTATTGTTCTCTCTAGACCTCCATGACGTTTCAAGTGACCAAAATATTTCAATTTTCTTTGTTTTATTGTCTTTACTAGCCAACCCTCTTCAATATTCAGCTCTTGAAGTATGGATGCATTTGTTCTTTTCTTTACCCAAGATATTCTTAGAACCTGTCTGTAACATTTATATTCAAATGCATTTATGCGCTGTTCCGCTTGTTTAGTAAGTGTCCAGGTCTCACAGGCGTATGTTGCAATGGGAAAGATGCATGCTCTTAAAAATCTGACAATTACAAGTGAAATATATCCATGTTGCAAGGTCATGCTCAGAGTGTAGAGTCTTGTCAGCTTCCCATCATCAGCAAGCCCACAGTGAAAACAGTTTTGTGAAAACCTCTAACTAAATTACCTACAGTATTAATATTTCATGGGCCAATCAGATCTCTCTCAGTCCAGTCAGCAGAAACAGTTACTTAATGAGCCTGCACATTCTGGCTAATTTAATGAAAAATAAGAAGCAGACATAACATGGCCAATACTTTGTGCAAAATAATACAGATCAAGTTAACAATATGAGATCTCTGGACTTACAAATCTCTGGCAGTATAGCAGCAGGTGATGCAGGAGCTGGCCAATCATCTCTCTCTATTTTGTCAGGCTCATTGGGCAGCTTGGGTTTAGCACTTGGGTACATGCTCATGCGGACGGCCTCCTGGTTACGCAGCTCTGCTGGGGATGAGCTGCGGCGCACTTTTACTATACGTTTTTGTCCAGAAGCTAAAAGAAAAAAGCAAGAGATGTCTCACTTCTTTTTCTCAAACATACACAGATGCACACTGTATATGTACATATAAACATCGAAACTTTCTCATTCCATTCTCAGACATGTTAATTTTCATGTATTTTACAGGCTGCTGAAAGTAAACTCATCTGGTTTTGCAACTGCCATCATCTAAAAAACTGACATGTGCAAAACAAAGTAGCTTGCTGAATGGGTTGTTAATTGTTCGACATATACTAGTCCGATAACAACCTACACACCCACAAACATTTATAAACCAAAATATAATCATATTTTCTACCTTCTTTATGGGCAGACGAGAGAAGAAGTGCTACAATTCATTTTTAACAACAACTAATACAATCAAACAATCTTATCATCCCAACTGCTGGTGTCCCCCAAGAGCACACTGCAGTTACTGCTTCCTGCTCAGGAGGCTCATTTCATCAGGTGAAAGTTTATTCTGTAGGATATTCTGACTCCCATCAATCCCAACCTATCTGAGTGAGTATCACAAAAGTAACCACGATTACCAGTAACAGATAAAACAATCAAGGACAACAAAAGTAATCACGATTACCTGTAACATATAAAACAATTAAGGACCACAAAAGTAACCACGATTACCAGTAACAGATAAAACAATCAAGGACAACAAAAGTAACCACAATTACCAGTAACAGATAAAACAATCAAGGATCACAAAAGTAACCACGATTACCAGTAACAGATAAAACAATCAAGGATCACAAAAGTAACCACGATTACCAGTAACAGATAAAACAATCAAGGACAACAAAAGTAACCACGATTACCTGTAACATATATAACAATCAAGGACCACAAAAGTAACCACGATTACCAGTAACAGATAAAACAATCAAGGACAACAAAAGTAACCACAATTACCAGTAACAGATAAAACAATCAAGGATCACAAAAGTAACCACAATTACCTGTAACTTTTAACAATCAAGGACCACAAAAGTAACCACGATTACCAGTAACAGATAAAACAATCAAGGACAACAAAAGTAACCACAATTACCAGTAACAGATAAAACAATCAAGGATCACAAAAGTAACCACGATTACCAGTAACAGATAAAACAATCAAGGATCACAAAAGTAACAACGATTACCAGTAACAGATAAAACAATCACACCACAACTTTAAACAATCCAAATAACAATGCCCTGACAACCATCTACTGACAGAAACAACAAGGGCCTATTGCCAATCCTTTAACTCTCTTCCTGCCTGAATCAACAGATAAATCTTGATGATAATGTTGACAGTGCAGGACATCTACAACAGATGCATGCACAGTTTGTGACACTGTGTTGGTTTTCTGCAAACAACTGCTTGCAGAAGATGAGACAGGTATACACATTACTACTTACCTAAAACAGCCATGCCAGATGCTGGGGAACAAGTGAAAACAATTCACATTTCAAATTAACAAGTCAAATTATTTGTCTAAATATACATCAATTTTGTTTGCAATATGTTAAAGATTATAATCAATATTTCATATTTGTAGGTATACATAATAAATACATCAGTTGGTGTCTGTGGCTTAGGCGTTGCAAATGCCTGGTTCGATCCCAGCTGTAGACGATTTGTCTTGCAGCATTGATTTCGAGAGTGGCACCAAGAGCTGACCATTTAGAAAGCAATGGCAAACTATTGAACGTAAAATTTGCCTAGAAAAACCACAACAGCCACACAATGCTGGGGTTGGTTCTGCAATGTTCCGTAAAGGATATGCAACATACTTTTTTTTTAACATTACATCAGGTTTGTAATTAAATAAATCAGCCAAACAGGATAACTCTTACTATCCCTATTCAACATATTTGCACAAAACATAATGGGAAATGTCACAACTGATCAGACTTGTGACAGTTATGATCCGCTCACAACTGGCTGCAAACCAAACCTGTACGAAACTTCGCTGTGCAGATGACTAAAACCCCCTTTCAAAACAATGTAAAGGGAATAGAACAATTAATCATATCTGTCTAAAAACACAGTGAAGATCAAAACCCAATTATAACAATTAATGACGAAGAAAACCACGGAAAGGAGATGTCTGAGAAGGGCTGTAGGAGTGACCATAAGAGATAAGATCAGGAATGAGATCATAAGAGAACAAGTCGGCACAGAACCAATTCTGGATTACATACAAAGACAGCAAGTGAAATGGTTTGCCCACTTAGAGAGAATGCCTTGTGACACCATACCATACAAAGCATACATGGAAAGAGAAGAAGGACGTAGAGCACGGGGTAGACCAAGAACAAGATGGAAGGATAACATCAGAGTACCTCTAAAACAGCACGATGTGCCTATGGTCGAGGCAGTCAGAAGAGCTAGAAACAGAACCTTATATCTCCCTCGACACCCACAGCGGTAAAAAGAGGAAGTGAAGAAGAAGAAGAATGACAAAGAAATTGAAAATGTCACAAACTTTGAATATCTAGGCTCCATAATAAACATCAATGGAGACTCTTTGAAAGTAGTCAAAACAAGGAGATGGCAATAGCAATACAAAGATTAAACAGCATTAAAAGTCTATGGATAAGCACCAGCAAGGAAATCAAAGTTAAAACTTTGAGAGAATGCACCTTCTCTCTTGCAACACATGGATGGGAGTAGTGGACTATCTGCCAGTCCTTAAAGAAAAAAATAGGAGCTTTTGAGCTAAAATGCTATAGAAAGACTCTTAGAATACCACAGACCAAGAAGAAAGGAAATATCGACATTCTAAAAGATCTTAACATCAAGGAAGACTGGTTAATAAACAGCATCTTATCTCAGAAGCTGAAATATTTTGGTCATTTCAGACACCGTGGCGGACTGGAAAAATAACAGCAGAAGAAGGCAAGATACCAGGAAGGAGGGGCAGGGACTGACCAAAATGAAGATGGGCATAGGATTGATGTGCCTTCATAAATAAGAAAATGCATGAGGTGGTGAAAGACCAAGCTTCTTTAGGCAGATGACAGAGACATTCTGCAAAGGATCTACTACATCAGGGCTATTCAAACTGGCAGCCCACAGGCCAGTCTGGTCTGGTAGTCTTAGTTTCAGCTTCATAGCAAACGGGTCACCCCATCTTTGCTCCGCTCCTGTGCCAACGAAAAACACACAGAATGTTTATCACAGTATTACAATTGCAGTTCATTATTGATGGTAGCAGAAGTCGCCAACAGATCAGCAGTTGCCCACGCGATCAATTTAAATCACATACGGGCACCACAACACTGCACGACAGGCATCACAGGCCAGATCTGACCTGCAAGTGGCCAACTGATCATTGCCATTCGTGTATATATTAATGATTTTCCTGAGCTTGGGCTCAGCCCTCTGGCCCTTTAGGATCCTGGTTTTCAAAATGTCAGACCCAGAGTAAACTTAGCTGAATAGCTCTGTGCTCACATGGTGATTCAAGGTATTTCTTACTTCATACATATTTCATTATTTTCATAGTTAACTAAAACAACTAAACATTAAAACAGCCATGAAAATGTAGCCTCTGTGATAGATATGATTTTGTTACAGTCTGTTGTACTGCCAAGTGCTGAGTCTACATCAGATGACACAGCTATCATCTTCTGATTCTTACCTTTCTTCTTTAAAAAGGCCGGTGGTTCCTTGGAATACGTGAAGTTGGCTGAAAAAAAAAAAAAAACTGTTCATATGTGTTACAAGAATATATGGGTGTGTGTGTGTTTATTTGCTATGTGTATATGTTTTTATACCTGTGTGATTTTATTAACAAAGATGTAATGAGAATATGTAGTGTAAATAGATACATATTCAAGACTACTCCTTTCCCCCACCTCCCCTCCTTCTCATTCTCTACTTAACAAACACCCACCCTTCCCCTTCCACGCACACCCATAGGAATATAGATGCACACACACATATGAAACAAATCTTGCATGGTTTTACCTGGAAAGAGAGGAGAAAGTAGCCAGGAGAGACAAATCAATACTGCTGGGTATTAAACCGACTAAGAGTTAAGATTGCCACCACCATGATATTCTACAGTGATCATATAGCATCTATGTTTGTAGGTTACATATTCAATACTGCACTTCAGAAAAAGTGTCTGTGAATGCTGATGCAATTTCTCAAGGAGCAACGCACTCTAGTCCCTAAGAATTACAAATGTACAGGTTATGAGAAGGCGATTTAAGAGGTGCAGTATGTAAATATGTGATGTAGACATAAGTTTTGTAACAACATAAATATACAAGAATGTGTAGAATAAAGAACTAAAAATTCACTTGTTATAATCAAAGGTCTCAAATGAAGCACTCACTCCACTCCACACGCACGCACGTGCACACACAGAACAAGAGAGGGGAAGAGAGAGAGGGTGCCAGACTAATCAATGGTCAAACTCACGTGGTCTGTGAAAATGTGAACCACTCAGTGACTTGTTCTTATCTTGCGGCTTCAGGCTGGCTCCTTTAATGTAACCTGGCTTCTCCATGCCCAAGTAACTGACATTGTAGAAACGTCCAAAGTTGGGTTCAGATCTCCGAGAGTCCAGACTATCCTGTGTTTTGAAAAGTAAATGTGTTATGCCACTGGCACCAGGTGAGAAACCTGTTTGTTATTCTGATGTGTACATGCTCGTGTCACTAAAGTATGTTTGTTCATGTCTGCTGGGGATGGTGGGTTTTAAACCACTGGCAGCATTAGATTTAACTAAACAACTGTAAGACCATCAAAACACAATTTGTAACATGTGATTTAACTAAAGAACTGTCAGGCTATCAAAACAATCTAATTTTAAGTCAGTTATCTCCCCCAAATCTTTCCTAACAATAATATAATTTTTGGGTTGAAAACCTATACACGCACAATTGTGAGCACAAACAAACATTCAGATATTCAATTCATAATTTTAGCTGAATTAAATTCTTCTCATTAACTGATTTCTTAAAATACTTTATCTGAATTGTGAAAAATACATCATTTTAATGAGCAAATTCTACAGTGATTATATCTAGAGACAGCTACCCAGTTGTACGCAACAGACAGGAGTGGACAGCTGAGTATATCTGCATCTGTCAAGGGTATCCAGTGAAAAGACTTACAGGACCAAATGAAAGACAAATACATGGTCCAACAATCAAGTAATGAGACTAATTCCATAAAAATTAAAATAATCAACAGTTAAAGATATAACCTGCATCTGATTCAAAGTAAACCCCTTGTGCATTGATACTGCAAGTGGCATGATCTAACAAACACTGGAATAATCTCTGTAGTTCTTTTGTTGTTATGGCCCTTAAAGTCGATGTTACTGCCCTTTGGATGTCATCAATATCGTGAAAGAAGCATCAATTTCATCTGCCATCATCCTCAGTCAAACAATGATCTTCTTGTATCCGTTCTCTTACTTTTGCAATGTGTTCATCATTACGTACAGAAACTGGGCATCCAGGTCTAGTTGCATTAGTAATAATCTCTGCACCACTTTTGAATCGTGAAAACCACCTGAAAATCTGTGCACAAGATAAACAATTAATGATTTTGTAACAAGCACATCTAACTAGGTCAATAAAATGGCAGCTTGTTTGTTGTCTGCTTATCAGGCGGTGGTGCAAAGTTGCCAGATTACAGATGACAGTGGCCTCTTTGGATTCCATGCTTTGTTTCCTATATGATATTTTTTGTCTTGGCCATAATAAAATCAGCAATCTCATTACTTAATTGTTGGACCTTGTATGGAAATGGATTTGAACAAGCAAGAAATTTAGCAGCAACACAAAAATAAAGAAAAAATGAAAGAAATGTTTACATGTATGTATATGTGATGACAACTGGAAAAGAGAGTAAGTAATGAGATGTTTTTAAAGAAGTGGATTATGTCCCGCAAGACAACATCCGATGACAACTAAAGACAAATTCATGCCAGCAATAAAAGTAATTATCTTTTTGAAGATATCCCGTAATCATATGCAGTCAAAGATCACTAACAATACTAGGCTGGGACAGATGCAAATTTATACAAATATAATAATATATCTGTGATTAATGGCAAGAAAATTGAAATAAAATAAGAACTGCAGGAACTAATTACAATACATACAAAGATTTCACAATAGCAAAGAACAACAATAAAATGAATATACTTCAACTAAGGGTTTTTCTAATACAATAATGACTTATCATAAAAACTAGAAACAATAAAGTATAACAAATATACAAATGAAAGACACTGGACAAAGCCAAGAAAACCTTTAGAAAATTATATAAGACAACAACAGCATTACAATTAACAGCACACTAAAAGGGAATTTGTTTTGATAACTATATTTTTCTTTTAGTCAGTCACGCATACATTTATGGACATCATGCTGAGTTTAATGAGCAATTTCATTTCTAGAAAAACCATATTACAGCAGCTATAATTTATGTTACATATTTCTTAAATTCCCATCTCCCCCATCCTCAGTTTGTGCAAACACTTTACCAAACAGTACTGTCCTGTTTCTGTAAACACTTTACCAAACAGTACTGTCCCTGTTTCTGTAAACACTTTACCAAACAGTACTGTCCTGTTTCTGTAAACACTTTATCAAACAGTACTGTCCTGTTTCTGCAATTACTTTACCAAACAGTACTGTCCTGTTTCTGTAAACACTTTACCAAACAGTACTGTCCTCTTTCTGCAAACACTTTACCAAACAGTACTGTCCCTGTTTCTGTAAACACTTTACCAAACAGTACTGTCCTGTTTCTGTAAACACTTTATCAAACAGTACTGTCCTGTTTCTGCAATTACTTTACCAAACAGTACTGTCCTGTTCTGTAAACACTTTACCAAACAGTACTGTCCTCTTTCTGCAAACACTTTACCAAACAGTACTGTCCTGTCAATAGCAATAGATTCCCCATTCCTTGACCCAGAATAAATCGTCCGCTGACTTATGAAAGTAGTTTTCTAAGAATTACTGTCATCTTTCTGCCATGACCGTTTTTTATTTCATTATCCTTAAGAAACATGCTATCACCAGCCAGCAGCATCCTCACACCAAACAGAACCAGCTAGGCATACAGACCAAGGAAAACACTGACAAGATAAAACAATGATACAATGTACCAGAAATGAAAGATTACATTCAGGAGACAGTGTGCTGGTGCATGCATGCACATTTGTGGTTTGCATTCAAGCATGTGTTACAGAGATCTTGAATTGCTGACAGAGAGAGAGAGAGAGAGAGAGAGAGAGAGAGAGAGAGAGAGAGAGAGAGAGAGAGAGAGAGAGAGAGAGAGAGAGAGAGAGAGAGACAGACAGACAGACAGACAGACAGACAGACAGACAGACAGACAGACAGA
Source organism: Candidula unifasciata (assembly GCA_905116865.2). Classification (NCBI taxonomy): domain Eukaryota; kingdom Metazoa; phylum Mollusca; class Gastropoda; order Stylommatophora; family Geomitridae; genus Candidula; species Candidula unifasciata. The sequence continues at coordinate 1,152,016 of CAJHNH020006412.1, read as the reverse complement.
CAGACAGACAGACAGACAGACAGACAGACAGACAGACAGAGGAGGGAAGAATATGAACAGCTCCATCACTGAATAATTCTACAATAGCCTAGCCCAAGAACCAAACTTGTTACCTCCTAAAATGTACAACATGGGGTAGAAGTAAAACCATGATGAAAATAAAAAGATTTAAAAAAAAAAAGAAAGAAAAAATATGTAGCACACATTTTTAACAACCTGGAGCTGTCAAGGTACTATGTAGTGTTTACAACTATACAGTATAATAAAAACAATGTATGGATAACTTCAGTCAGATGACAAATTGGTTGTCTTCTTCTTTTACTGTTGTCAGATGAAAGTAATAATTTGGTTACTATAGAGCTGTCTGAGATGGATGATACAATTATTCGAAAAACTACATAATATAATGATAATCTGAAAACAGGACTGTCATTCATGTTGGAATACCCCCGTGTGGGTTCCGGGGCCCCATTGTGGGGAAAACAAGAATAGACCCACTGCCTCCCCAAAAGCATGTCGTAAGAGTCGACTAATTGGGAAGCTTCCTTTGAAGTCGGAGTGCATCTGCCGGAGAGGCAAGGAACCAACAGTCTGTATTCAAGAGAATGAGATCTGTAAAACTGATGCACACGCAACACTCAGGTTCTGGAGCAGGACTGCAGTTCAGTAGTGGACGAGCAACCAGAACCTTCCGCCAGAGTTTACAGCTGGTGAACGTGAAGAAGTGTAGAAGATGTTGGAATAATGTCACAGCTCATCAACATCTGAAGCAGCATGCATGTCCTAGATATATCATCTAACATCTCATGACAATTGTAGATTTCTGCCCACTCCCTTTCATGGCTATATATTGTCAATGCCAAAATGAAGCACAGACAGGTCAGTGAGTATCTAAAGTCAATGTTGGCAGATCCTGCAACACTGTTCTGTAATCATACACAATCTCCAATGTGTTTTTCTCCTGTCATTGGGAGGGGGGGGGGGGGGGAATGAGTCTGTATATTACATATACTACTTGCTGCATTATTAGTGAGAGAGGGAGGATGCCAGAAGGTATAATGAAAGTACTAATGGTGATGTTTATTTCAGCTGCGTCCAAGCGCCACACTTGTTTTTATGTTTCAATGTAGATCTATTCAATTTCATCTACACTATTTTCTAGCCATTCTTGCTCTGACATGGCAAAGAATAACATTTTTTCATTTACCTAACATGTATAGATGCTGTGAAAACCAGGAACAGATTAAATAAATACAATAAACAAACGACTAAGCAGCTGAAAATGCTGCAGTTAACTGAAAACGAATTGAAAGTCAATGTGTTAATGTCAAGATGTAAATGGCTGTTGCTAGCTACTACATTTTTTTCATTAAAAAAAAGCATCCAACCTGTCAATAAATGTGACAGTAAACAATGACTTTCGCTCACATTTACACAGCTTACAGCTGCACACAAAAAAGAACAGTGACACACTTAAATATAACACGATAAAAACAGCAATACATTAAAATCTTCAAATCAAAAAGACAACAGTGCACAAGCATGTAATATTAGAGAAAGGGAAACAAACATGAAACAAGGTCAGAAAGTTTAAATGTGGGAACAAAGTGCCTTGAGCCTCGCCCATGAGGACACATAAGCTTTCTCATAAGTGGGAGGGTGCTAGTGTGCTAGCCGTAACTTGGACCATGTCTCAAATGTTATATCAATTACAGGGGGTGGAGAGAAGACACACAAGGGACAGCACTTATTTCAGAAATAACCACTGATGAAGCATCTAAATATGTGAACAACCAAACACAAGTGCCTCCCAAACAAACCTGTTTACTGCTGCTAGAAGACCAGGGAAAGCACATGCCCGTAAGTGAGTGCATTAAGCACTGCAGGTTAGGAAAGAAGCACATTCATGATTATCTTCATTTTTCCTTTGATAATTTCTGAGACAGTAAACAACTACATTATCAGAGACAAGTAATTATTGCCATATTTTGACTCACACATTTATAATTGTATCAATGGTAGCAAATCACATTTTCTCTCTCATGTAAATGGCTGCATTAATGGTAGCTATATACATTCTCTATCACATATGAATGATTGTAGCAAACAAATTTGTCTCCCTCCCACATATAAATGATTCTATCAAATATAGTGAGACTTATTTTCTCCTATTTATGAATAATTGCATCAACAGGATATAATTATATTTTCTACCACACATGAACAATTGGAATAACAGAAACTTGCTTGTGCTCTCAAATGTTGTATAAATGCATTTTTTTTTTTTACCCACATATGAATAGTTATATAAATGGTAGCCCTTCACTTTTCTATTACACATAATGGTTGCTGTGGGTAGCTAGTTCTATTTATTAGTAGTTGATTTCTCTCATTATTGAACACAAAAATGCAATATGTTTTACAAACACACACAACTCTGCACTACCAGTAAAGAAAAACATGCAATGATAATGGTAAACCAGCTAAAATAACTAGCCTGACTATCTTGAAAATCTTTAAATGCAAAACAACAGCTCTGTTTAGTCAATCGTGTCTAGCAGGCCGAATGCTTTATTAAGCAGGTTAAAAAAAAAAGCCATAATACACAACAATGAACAATAACTCTTTATAAATGCTTTATCAACAGAGAGAGGATTATTTATTTCCAACTAGTAGTGACACTGTGGTCCCCCGGCCTTACAAACATGAGTAGCAGACTCCTGTCTAAATGTTTCAGAATTGTCTAGGAAAGACATGTGATGAGCAACACAACTTTTTAAATCATAGCCTAGAACAGTGAAGGTCTAACATTTGACACATCAGTGACAACTCGATTTATCTTTACCTTAACATAACACCTAGTATTATATTTGCTGTTCTATTCAATTTAACTGTGCCACTATTCCCATTTCACTGTTATGTATTTATTTACCAATGCGCACACATGTGCAACAGAAGTAAATATGAAATCAAATTATGTGCTCCCTGTGTGGGTTCAGGGGCTCTATTGAGGGGTAAAGAATAAACCCACTGCCTACTCAAAAGCATGTCGTAAGAGTCAACTCATTGGGAGCTTCCTTCACAGTCAATTGCATCTGCCTGAGAGGCAAGGAACCAGCAGTCTGCATACAAATGAGTCAGATCTGTACAACAGATGCACACGCAACACTCAGGTTCTGGAACAGACTGCAGTCCAGAAGTGGATGAATAACCATAACTTTCCGCCAGAGTTTACAGCTGGTGAACGCGAGGAAGAAGAAGAACTTATGTGCTTGGTTATAGGTGAGATTACAACAGATTGACTGTTTACTAATTATTTGTCTTACATGGCTGGACACGAATTCTTTCTCAGTGACTCAATGGGTATACATACTCATGAAGACAGAGATAGGCAAGGTCTGAAGACAGTGTTTGCAGTCTCTGAATCAGTCAGGGTTGACACATACCAGTTTCATATTTGTGCATGGGCACACAGAAGTGCAAGGAAATTAGCAAATTGATAGGCTTGCTGGTAAAGCTACTTAGGAGGGCGGACGAGCCATGGACCAAGCAGATATTGTGAACACTCTACGAGAAGAAAGACATTTATGAGAGACAAGTGATGACTGTAAATCTGCAGCCGTGACCAGACTGCAAGAACAACATGTTAAAAGAGGTGTGGCCAGACTATGCATGAAGCCAAAGAAGAATAAGAAACCAACACAGAACTGGTGTTGTCACACACTGTGGGATTTATGAAGGAGGGGATCCGAGCACTTAGTTACTGAATGGCTCAAGGTGCAATGAAGATAATCTGCTGACTAACTAATTAACTAACTAACTATATGCCTGACAGGCACTCAATGCTGAGAGGAAAGACAAAATGCACACATGATCAAACTAAAATTAGCACCATTAGTACTATAACTCTCTGCTGGTTTCTGAAGATGAGGACACAGCATTCATGAGAATGCTCATGTTTTATGATGTCGGTTCTTAACTTTCAACTCTTCTTGTGTTGGAGGACAAAATGTATGGTGAGGAAACTGTCACATACTGAAACAGTTTATATTCATTTGTGCTTATCTATTATGTGAGAGAACATGGATCTGTACAGATCCTAATCAACAATTACTGAAAGTCTTCCTCTACTTCTTCTTTGCGTTCACTCTGGCAGAAAGTTGTTGTTGTTCATCCACCTCTGGACTTTTATCAGAACCTGAATGTTGCGTGAACATCCGTTTTACAGATCCTACTTATTTGTAAGCAGATTGCTGGTTCCTTGCCTCTCAGGCAGATGCACTCTGACTTCAAAGAAAGCCCAGTTAGTCTACTCTTATGACATGCTTGTCGGGGAGGCAGTGACTTTCACTGTAAATTAATTTAAATATATTTGAAACATTTTACAACTTTCAAAAGTGATTTATAATGGTAGACTATTGCAGCTTTCAATCAGTGTCAGTTGGGCATTAATCCCATCAAAGTCAGCTAAAAGGTTGTTTTTTTTTAAATGTTGAAAGAGAAAGAAAGAAAAAAGTAGCAATAAATAATAAATATTAGAAACACAATCAAATTTATTATGCTAGTAACCTACGTCAAGCAAATATGTGTGATAACATTATTCATCAATAAAAAGGTTTTTGTGTGCTTGTTTTGTTCAGATGAATGGTGTGAAGCGGGGGTGGATTCTTTTAGTGACAATGTTTGAGATAATTTATATGAGGCTGAAGAAACCATTCACACAGTCATTGCTTTCTGACTTTTTTTCTCTTTTTAAAAATGGATTAATTGCAAGATAATGTTTCAAAGTCCTCAATATGTGTGGTTCATGCAAGATTTCTAGAATAATTTTTCTGAGAATCTATATTTCTGGAGAAAAAAAAATTAGCATAAAATATTCAAAAACAGTTAAAAGATATTTGCATCATTGATTGCTCTCTAATTTGGTATAGATGTTTACTCATCTTTGGGTGTAATATTAGAGCAAAAATAAATTATGGATTCACAGGTTTAATTTAGTGTGTGTGCACGTGTGTGTGTGGGTGTTTGTGCGTGTGTTTTACTTGACTTATCTCTAGGTGCAAAATGTTAAAGATAAATAATGAACTCATACTATGAAATCTTTGCTAGTGCTGTGAGATAAACCCTCAATGGAGAAGTGACATGAAGGAGCAGGTCGCAGGACTGATAGCTTCACAATGTAATAAAAATTATCCTTAATAAATCAACAGGGATACTGTTACCTGATTATACATATTCTCAGTAATCTACTTTCAAAGTATAAAGAATGTGAAAGATCCTGACCCACAGTGCCATCCAGTTATGTTGATATTTATTTTTGTCTGTACACCTTCCAACTTCACTGCATAACATATAATACATTCCACAGAGCATATTCAACAACCCCATATCTGCTCAACCCAAGCTTGGGGTTGATGTCCTTTTGTTACAGTTGCTTTTTCTGATTACTTCTGATAAAATCCTAAGCATATCTGTTTTCCCCTCTAACATCTTTATATCTAACTGTCTGTTATCTTACATGTTCTTTGAAGTATTTAGCCTAGGATGCCTGTATCACTTTTCTGTATAAATGCTGCACAAAGATCAACACTAATAGAGCATGTATAGTATAAACAATTGAAAATCATAATGCAGTTACATGATGGATACAAATAAGGAAGGCTCTGGGATTTCAGAAGTGATTAACAAAAGATAATATTTTAGAAACAAAGAGATAATTCTGTTCAGAAATCAAAACAACATTATCTCATTCAACACAACACTACCTCTACAAAAAATACGCCAAAAATTGAGCGTGGACAGCTAAGTCATATTTATTATTATATGAGAAAAATGAAAGCCACAGTAGCACTGGCACTGGACCCATGCCTGTCAGCTCATCAGTCTTGGCTTCTGAGCTCCCAGGTTGACCCAACCTGAAAATGGTGTCAGGAAGTGTCCTGAGAAGTAAAGGCAGTTGGTATTCTTCTTCTTTCGTTCACATGAAATAAATTATCGATATCTGCAATGCTGTCTCTAGTATGAATTTCACTGTCTTTTGTAATTCCCTAAGCGGCCTGTAAAGTTTGACTTCCACAAGTGTCTCTTTTGACCAGAAGTTTTGCCTGGAAGCGTTGAATCTGAGACAGTCTTGGAGGATGTGATCTGTTGTCTCAGGTGCCAGTCCACAGGTACACATGGCTGACTGGCCAATTTTAAATTTGTTGTACATGTGGCAGCAAAGTTGATTGTGCCCTGTTCTAAAGCGAAGGATAATGACTCGCTCTGGTCTGTCCATAATATGGTAATCGTCTTGTGCCAGTTTCAGTGGCAGTTTGATTGATTTGATCATTCTCTTCTTCTGCTGATAAGAGACTAGTATGTTGGGTTGTTTTTCAGTTGCACCTTCCTTAGCTAGTTTATCAGCTCTTTCGTTTCCGGGAAGTCCACAGTGGGAAGGTATCCACTGCATTACTAATTTACAACAGTTGCCTAGTTCAGATAATAGTGTCCGTATGCTTGGTAATTTTCCAGACTGGAGTGCCTGAAGTACGGCTTTTGCATCTGTCAGGAATACCATCGGTTGTGAAAAATACCAATACCCTGTATTTAGTAGTTTCTCTACCGCTATCTTGATGGCTTGAACTTCTACATCATAGTTGTGACAGTGCTTTCCTGTTGGTATTTTGGCTGTATCCCTGGTATTATTAGGATACTCAATGTACACTCCTGCCCCTCTGTTTCTGACTGCACTTTCTGCTGACCCATCTGTGTAAACACGGACCCAAAGATTCTGCGGGTATTCATCATCAAGTAGACTGAGGGTGGCTGTTTTGCGCTGCACACTGTTTTGTTCTTCCTTGTCAAATACTCCTTTCACTTCGGTCTTGATGTGTATTGGAAACTTATTGTCCTCTCTCCAGTGGGTCTTTTCTGGGACAGCATTTAAGGATCTATCAGTTGCAGGCTAATCAGTGGTTTGTCTGCAGAGCCGTTTGGCCTGTGATGTTGATAATATCATTCACAGAGTACTCACTGATCCATGAAAGTCTGGGTCCAACACCACATGCCTGATGCACAATGGTGTTTAAAGGGTCTTCACTGTCTTGTTCAAGGCTAGCAGGAAAATTAGTTTATAATGCTTCAAAGGCTACAGGACATTCAGTGAGAAGAACTAAAGGTTAAAGGTTAAAGTTGAGAATATTGTGTTCATTGTACTGGGTTTTATTCCATATGGCTCAGTCTCTCTCTGCAGAAGGGATAGCCACCTACTAAGAACATTGCACAAAGCATGAACTCCATAGCTCTGATGACAAACCCCAGGTATTGTACATGTGAACTGAACAGCACAGCAGTGAAATGAACACATGACCTTCAGAGCATGAAGCACATGACTTGACCACTTTGCCATGGAGAGCCCTTCAACTGAGAAGAATAGTATTGGTTTAGTATTGAAAAGAAGAAAATTCAGAACAAGCATGTTTGGAAGCAACTAAATGAACTGTTAAATGCTCTAGCTATATCAAGCTGTGCTTCACAGCTACTACTGATGGGAAGTCTACAAGTGACCAAAGCACATACCGCTGACCGATTATGAAAGTGCTTGCTGTTGTTTGTGGAGATGGAGTTCAGAGACAATGACAGACTGGGCAGCTAGCATGAAAGACAGCATGCATTTCACAATGATAGTATAAATACCTACACCAACACAAATAAATCATTTGATGCACAGGAAAATTACTGAAGAAGAACATGAACAAAGTAAGCCTAACATAGATCTGACATAATGCCGAAAGTTAGTTACAATAACTTCCTACTCTTTGTGAAATGATTGATTGGAATTCACAGACAAACAGTCTGTATGACAAATCGCTAAAGGATGCTGATTCAACTATATAAATTGCTGTCTATGCTGATACACAATGGATTATTATGGATATCTGAAAAGTATACCCTCAACAAGATAGTCTGTGCAAAGCTAATGACAACTTATACAATTACACAATGCAAATAAAAGGATGCTTACAAATCTTCAAGCGCTGATTTAAGCAAGATGCTTCAACAACATTAACACAGCTATTGAACGACACATTCACATGCAGCTTTCAGTATCCCAGGGCCCACAACCAATCAGCATTTATATAAAGCCATCCATCTATGATCGGCACTAACTAGACATGGACAGCCATCATTACTGTCATGCTAATCAGCTGCCAGCCATTCAATTCCATAACATATAATGAGCTTTACAGCCATTCATGAAATGCAATCAGAATTTAGACAAGCAGTTCTCACATTTTTATTTTCTTATAAACCTGTACAGTCTTACAAATTACTGAGCGCTATGAACTCAAAGACCCATTTGGCTCATGGACTACCTTTTAAGAAACACTACTTTAGTGTGACAGTGAGAATGCCGTAAGACTGCAAAAGAAATGATTATAAATAGTTTACATAAAATTTATTAAACAAAAATGGGATATAAAGTGACTGAGGAAGCCAGAACACCCGAATAAAACAGATAATGTTGAGGGAAGCCGAAGGTGCTAGACTGGATTCGATCCATAATATCAAAGGGATTGCACAGGACAGAATGGAATGGAAGAATAGACTGTGAGCTCTATGTGAGATATAATGGCACAAGCGGACAATGATGATGATATATCTCTGCCTTACCCTGAAGTGTAGCTCAAGCAGGTTACATACACAAGTAAATGTCAGGTCACAAGTCACTTATTCCTATCTACCAATGCTCAGTGGTTCTCACTGTCCTCATAACTGACTGTGTTACATTAACCAAAGAAACAACATTATCACTGACATATGATGTACATCTCTGTGTAAATTTTTTATGTACAAAATAGTTCTACTTCCTTAGAAAAACATTTATCTTCTCATGTACAACAAATACTTCAAAGGCAAACAAACATCACCACGCCCACTGTCCTGTAACAATGAATTCTAAGTGAGACATGCAGGTTCTTCTGTACTGCTGATTACATCTACATTCCTGTACAAAACAGTTCTTTTTACAAACATCTACACTCTTGTGTACAACAAAGTTCTAATTTCATACATATCATCTACATGCTTGTGTATATTTTACACACTCACATCATATAAATATCTACACTCGTGTGCACAACAGTTCTTCTGGTTTCCTGCATATAATCAATGGGTAGGTGGCTTCTATAGCAATGTGGTCAAGCAGTTTGCCTCATGCACTGAAGGTTTTGGGTTTGCTGCACTGACTGCATCGTTGGATTCACGAGTTAGATATTCACACTGATCTGTGGGAATTATCGCTAGTGCTACAGAGTTTGTCCTTTGTGCAACGGTTAGCCAGTCTGCAGCAAGAGACTGAGCCGTATCGGATCAAACCTGATACAGTGACGTCGTCCCTATCGACTTTAACATGGAGATGCAAAATGTATATGACCGCCAGTATCTTCCCAGGTAATTTACCAAAAGTAATTTCCTTTGTTAAGGCCCAAACTAATATTTTTAGATATATTCATAAACACAAAGAGGCAGCAATTATGGACGAGCAAAAGGCCAACAATGAATGACTCAACGTTTATTATGACAAGCACAGCATACCTGGTGGTCACTGGGTGAAAATGTTTCGTCATCACTCTGGTCTGTACCAGAATCTGGACCTGCCAGAAGAAATACACCAGCAACGGAATCAATACAGGTGAACCAACAATGGAATCAAATAACGTCAACTGAATAAGAAGAATGACTTAGGGAGAGCAAAAAGTTTGATGTGTTTAGTTTTACTGACTACATATTGTTTAAGCAGAAATCACTAGTTAACAAATCGGGTATATATGGTGCTTTATTTTTCATTCGTTCTGTAGCCCAACAACCCATAATAAACTACAAATATAGAAGTGGAAAAAGGTGTAGTAATGAATTAATGCGATCAAGCATTGTGTGGACCAAATACATGAAGCAAACACGTTGGCTTGTCAGGTAGGACACGGGCAAAAAAACATAGGTGAGGTACGCACATCTCAAGACTCTTGACACGCTGTGCTTTCTGTCACCAAGATCCAGTTATCTGCACTGCTGCAACTTAGTCAGCCAATCATACATGACCCCATTTTTTTCCGGGAACCACACCATCAAGTCCCACTCTCAAAATAGCCAAGCAAAATAATAACTGACAAGCGCACTTATGAATGAACGCTACGGTGACTGTATACAAAACAGCATACAGCTGTCAGGTGTACGTAAAGGGGGGGGGGTGGGGGGTATACTTGACAAGAGAGGCCGCGCCACATGGGTGTATGTGGAACATGTAAACAGACAGGCAACCAATAATAATATAAGCCACCACAACCACTGCATCAAAACATCTTCAATCGTCAACGTCTGCTCTAATCAACATGAAGCCGCCATCATGTACGTGTCAGGGAATTCAGTACTACCCCACACCTGAACACGCTGCTGCACATGAGACAACTCCCCACAACACTGTGTCCCCCCAGAGTTGACCTAGGGTGACTAATACATGAAACACTAGATGACTAATGCTTTAAAAACTAACTACTTGAAACATCTGCAGGAAAACATTAGCTACCGTTACAGATTCGCACAAGTCAGGCTGGGGTCGTTGATGCATGAAAACACAATTAAAATATTTATAAGGGTTTTGAAATGTACCTTTTAAACAGATGCACTTGCCAATCCCGGGGTGACTGGTGAAAATAAGGAAGGTAAGACACATCCACCAAAATGAACATCACAGATCTGCGCACAGGAAAACGCTGCCCACCCCTTATACACGTTTTAGGGCAACAATTTTGTGTTACATATTGGGCTAAACGCCCCCACCCAATAATTGTGTGAGATAAGACCTCCCTTCAGAAACTGCACAGAAATTATCTTTACAAGTATCGCTGTATACATTTCACATTATTTGAAGTATATGATTTTATATATTTGTCATTCAACACATTATATGATTGATCTGCTGAATGACCATGTTTTCATACACACACGCACACACTTGAAACAATATGAGGCAACAAATAACGAGAATTAATATACATAGTTAAAGAGGGCTTCTAAGTTCCCCTACACAATTACTGAGAGGGTGGGCTGCTCTGCCCCATCCCCCTAAAATATGGGGCGGGGTGCTCAAGGGGTGGTGGGCTGGAAGGTTGCGGCGCCTGTGCCGTTAAGGGTACTATACACATAAATATGAAAACATAACAAATATGATCCTTTTTTTTTTATCATCAATAAAACTCGGCACCTCGGAAGTCTATTCGCAAAGCCTACCCCAGACGCAGATACTGTCTTTAGCGGTACAGATATAATCCTGCGCTAACAATGCCAACGATAGTAAGATTACCAGGAGACAGACGATTACCTACATGAGAACAAAACAGTTTTAGCACTTTTTTTTAAACCACAAAGTGTTAATTTCATGAATAAGATATGTGAAGTGCAACTGTTTTGTTTAATGGCTGTTGAGAAATGTAAAAAAAAATTGTTTAACACACAAAGTTTTTGGCAATGTGATGTATGAAAACAACCAGGAAGATTTGGAGTGTCTGAGAGAGAGAGAGAGAGGTCGACGGAATGAGAAAATGCTCGATGATTTGGCAAATTAGCACAGAAGAACATTAGCGATCGAATCGGTTAAAAACACAGCTGACATTTTTTTTTTTTTTTTGCAGAGAAAAATGATGGCCCGCGCAACCTGGCAAGATCAAAGATAGTGATTGCATATGAACAGGCCACCGACTTAATGATCGCACAACGGACAAGACAGAGAGGATGGCATCTAGAGTCTAGACTCTATATATGGCTTAAAGTTCAGTCTGTTTGTTCCCACGCGAAAGCTACTTTTTAAAAACCGGTACATGTCACGGCATCTACAGTACAGAGAAATGAAACTGGTAGTTTTATCAAATGTGTCTATGCATAATGGAATAAACCGTATTGACAGGCAGTAATTTCGGTGCAACAAGTGCAGTATAGACTGACAGGCGGTGATCACGGCATAAACTCTACATTTACAGGCGGTGATCACGGCATAAACCCTACATTTACAGGCGGTGATCACGGCATAAACCCTACATTTACAGGCGGTGATCACAGCATAAACCCTACATTTACAGGCGGTGATCACAGCATAAACCCTACATTTACAGGCGGTGATCACGGCATAAACCCTACATTTACAGGCGGTGATCACGGCATAAACCCTACATTTACAGGCGGTGATCACAGCATAAACCCTACATTTACAGGCGGTGATCACGGCATAAACCCTACATTTACAGGCGGTGATCACAGCATAAACCCTACATTTACAGGCGGTGATCACGGCATAAACCCTACATTTACAGGCGGTGATCACGGCATAAACCCTACATTTACAGGCGGTGATCACAGCATAAACCCTACATTTACAGGCGGTGATCACGGCATAAACTACATTTACAGGCGGTGATCACAGCATTTACATTTAGGCGGTGATCACAGCATAAACCCTACATTTACAGGCGGTGATCACGGCATAAACCCTACATTTACAGGCGGTGATCACGGCATCACAGGCGGCATCACGGCTAAACTATTTACAGGCGGTGATCACGGCATAAACCCTACATTTACAGGCGGTGATCACGGCATAAACCCTACATTTACAGGCGGTGATCACGGCATAAACCCTACATTTACAGGCGGTGATCACGGCATAAACCCTACATTTACAGGCGGTGATCACGGCATAAACCCTACATTTACAGGCGGTGATCACGGCATAAACCCTACATTTACAGGTGGTGATCACGGCATAAACCCTACATTTACGGTGATCACGGCATAAACTCTACATTTACAGGCGGTGATCACGGCATAAACCCTACATTTACAGGCGGTGATCACGGCATAAACCCTACATTTACAGGCGGTGATCACGGCATAAACCCTACATTTACAGGCGGTGATCACAGCATAAACCCTACATTTACAGGCGGTGATCACGGCATAAACCCTACATTTACAGGCGGTGATCACGGCATAAACCCTACATTTACAGGCGGTGATCACGGCATAAACCCTACATTTACAGGCGGTGATCACGGCATAAACTCTACATTTACAGGCGGTGATCACGGCATAAACCCTACATTTACAGGCGGTGATCACAGCATAAACCCTACATTTACAGGCGGTGATCACGGCATAAACCCTACATTTACAGGCGGTGATCACGGCATAAACCCTACATTTACAGGCGGTGATCACGGCATAAACCCTACATTTACAGGCGGTGATCACATTTACAGGTGGTGATCACCTGTAAATGCCTACATTTACAGGCGAGGTGATCACTGGCATAAACTGTACATTTACAGGCTTCTAAAGGGAAGACATAGCTTCCGTCCAGACATCTCTGATATTACCACCTCGACCATACAGTTCAAGCTATTGTAACATTCCGTGAACTACACTGTGCGCCCCAGTGTTACAATTTTCAATCTGAAAACAGACAATTCCTTGTTGACTAATCCCGTTGTCGCTGTCAGGGACGACAGCCACAGTTGCCTCCCCTGTGCGCGACATAACCCAGTGTACACAACTACAGGCACGCATTTGTTCTAGCCTGCTCTGTTTTCCTGTTTCAACAGACGGTCGTCCTGGTAGTTCTAGCATAGTTGTCGTTTCCAGCCAGTGCTGCTAACAGGAAGACATAGCTTCCGTGCAAGACATCTCTGATATTGCACCACCAAGGCACATACAGTTCAAGCGCTGCAACATTCGTGAAGTACACTGTGCGCCTGGTACAAGTTCAAGCATAAACAAGACAATTCCAGCCAGTGCTGCGTTGTCGCTGTCAGGGACGACTGCCACAGTTGCCTCCGTTCTGCGCGCCACCCAGTGTGCAATCCACGCTTTGTTCTAGCCAGTTGTTTTCCTGCCAGTGCTTCAACAGACGGTCGTCCTGGTAGTTCTAGCATAGTTGTCGTTTCCAGCCAGTGCTGCAACAGTTGGTCGTCCTGGTAGTTCTAGCATAGTTGTCGTTTCCAGCCAGTGCTGCAACAGTCGGTCGTCCTGGTAGTTCTAGCATAGTTGTCGTTTCCAGCCAGTGCTGCAACAGTCGGTCGTTCTGGTAGTTCTAGCATAGTTGTCGTTTCCAGCCAGTGCTGCAACAGTCGGTCGTCCTGGTAGTTCTAGCATAGTTGTCGTTTCCAGCCAGTGCTGCAACAGTCGGTCGTCCTGGTAGTTCTAGCATAGTTGTCGTTTCCAGCCAGTGCTGCAACAGTCGGTCGTCCTGGTAGTTGTAGCATAGTTGTCGTATCCAGAATGCTGCAACAGTCGGTCGTATGGTAGTTCTAGCATAGTTGTCGTTTCCAGCCAGTGCTGCAACAGTCGGTCGTCCTGGTAGTTCTAGCATAGTTGTCGTTTCCAGCCAGTGCTGCAACAGTCGGCCGAGACGTGCAAGCAGCTTCCATTGAACAGTCGAGGCACACACTGAAACCATGTAGTATTGTCATTGTGCAAGGTCAGAAAGTTCCCCGTTCAAACAAACCGAGTTAAATTATATTAAGGCTATCTGCATGATGCCACCGACTGCAGCTAGATTCGCCACTAAAAAAAAAAGAAAAATGGTGTCTAATATTGGGACTAGGATTGGGAAAAGGGCGCTAAGATCAATTCTCATGCCACGTGCGCATCCACAATATTATGCTCACAGAGATAGTGATGTGCCGGTCGCATTTAGTTCCCAGTATATTTCCTTAAACCAACTGCAGGCTGCGTGGATTTTTGTCGTGGTATGGGGACGTCGCAGGTCGACCCAGCCTAAAATGGGTACCAGGATGGGCTGTCCTGGGAAAGTAAAGACAGCCGGCGTAATGCTGACCACATTACCCACAGAGTGCTGATGGTCTGTAAAAATATGGGACGCTCTGCTCATATGCCCGATGCGCCGAAAGGCGTAATATTTCCTTGTATCTACTAAGGACGGTCAATTTTTTTTAAAATTTAAATCAGCCCGGATAAGTGTTGGGAACGAAGAATAAAACTTGGCCTGTATGCTGCAAGAGTGTCAGTTGTAGACGCAATGGCACACTGACAGGGGGGGGGGGAGACAGCGGAAGGCGGGGGGGGAGGGGTAGACTATAGCACGCGGAGGGAAGAGACAGCTGCAAATGGAAGAGAGGGCGGCACATAGAGGAGAGAGAGCGGCACACGGAAGGGAGAGACAGCGGCACAAGGAGGGGAGAGACAGAGGCACACGGAGGGGAGAGACAGCGGCACATGGAGGGAAGAGACAGCGGCACATGGAGGAGAGAGAGAGAGAGCGGCACACGGAGGAGCGAGAGAGCGGCACAAGGAGGTGAGAGACAGCGGCAATGGAGGGGAGAGACAGCGGCACATGGAGGGGAGAGACAGCGGCACAAGGAGGGGAGAGACAGCGGCTCATGGAGGGGAGAGACAGCGGCACGCGGAGGGGAGAGACAGCGGCACGCGGAGGGGAGAGACAGCGGCACACAGAGGAGAGAGAGCGGCACATAGAGGAGAGAGAGAGCGGCACATGGAGGGAAGAGACAGCGGCTCAAGGAGGTGAGAGACAGCGGCACATGGAGGGAAGAGACAGCGGCTCAAGGAGGTGAGAGACAGCGGCACATGGAGGGAAGAGACAGCGGCTCAAGGAGGTGAGAGACAGCGGCACATGGAGGGAAGAGACAGCGGCACATGGAGGGAAGAGACAGCGGCACATGGAGGGAAGAGACAGCGGCTCAAGGAGGTGAGAGACAGCGGCACATGGAGGGAAGAGACAGCGGCTCAAGGAGGTGAGAGACAGCGGCACATGGAGGGAAGAGACAGCGGCACATTGAGGGAAGAGACAGCGGCACATGGAGGGGAGAGACAGCGGCACATGGAGGGAAGAGACAGCGGCTCATGGAGGGAAGAGACAGCGGCACATGGAGGGGAGAGAGCGGCACATAGAGGAGAGAGAAAGCGGCACACGGAGGAGAGAGAGAGCGGCACATGGAGGAGAGAGAGAGAGCGGCACACGGAGGGAAGAGACAGCGGCACATGGAGGAGAGAGAGAGAGCGGCACACGGAGGAGAGAGAGCGGCACAAGGAGGTGAGAGACAGCGGCAATGGAGGGGAGAGACAGCGGCACATGGAGGGGAGAGACAGCGGCACATGGAGGGGAGAGACAGCGGCAAATGGAGGGGAGAGACAGCGGCAAATGGAGGGGAGAGACAGCGGCACATGGAGGGGAGAACAGCGGTACATGGAGGGGAGAAACAGCGGCACACGAAGGGGCAGTACACGGGAAGGAGCACGGCCAGAGGAGCAAAAGCCAGTTTACAAAAATTAACAGACCGTAGAACTGCAAATATGCAAAAGAAGTCGATGAACTACCAGAAGTTTCTGCAAGAGTTTACAGCCAGTGTTCGCGAAGCAAAGCAAAAGCCAGTTTACAAAAATTAACAGACCGTAGAACTGCAAATATGCAAAAGAAGTCGATGAACTACCAGAAGTTTCCGCAAGAGTTTACAGCCAGTGTTCGCGAAGCATAAGTCAAATGGTTAAGGGTTAATATTATTAGTGTACTGCTACAACATATAATTATACTGTTAGTCAACAATTAGTAAAGAGGCAAAGAGTGACTTGCTGTGAGAGGTTAGTTAGTAAATTAAATATTATTTTCATCCACTTACCTAGAGCTCCGAAATATCCTAACACAATTTATCCACAGTGTGGTTGCACCATTTATGCACAGTCAATATGAAAGCAATAGTTTTCTTAAAACACAAGATAGTTTGCACCTGACAACTGTCGATATTCTCCAGAAATGGCTTCTAAATTACCTGTATGTATTATCCCTAAAAGTAAGATTTCTACATTTAAAGTAGAAAAGTAATAAACAGCCAGTTCCCAAAAATCCGAACTACTGACTAGAAACAGTGACACTGACACACACATCACAACACGACTGTCTTCCGTGAATTAAAATTAAAATTGCTGTATATCCACTTCACAATATCCATTTGTAGATTTGTAATACGAATATGTTTAGAACACAGGACTTTGTAAGCATATTAATATGTCACACAATGCAACACGGAAACGCTCACAGTAACCTAATTTCGAGGGGGACTCCTCCAAAATGTACCGTGATTCAGTTGTCAGGACTGAATAATTAGAGAAGGGCGTGGGGAGGAGAAACAGCAGCACACAAAGGGGCGGTACTTGGAGGGGAGAGACAACGGTAGAGAGGGAAGGCAGGGGTGTCAGCAAGGTAAATGCGTGCAATATAACAATTACCCGTGAGCAGATAATGTTAAACCGAGACGTTTTTACACAGAAGATACCGATTGGTAAAAGCGGGTAGACATACCACTAATCAAGAGTAAAATGTGTACAACTGATATTTTTTTTTAAAACATGTATATTATAAATATCAAATAACTGTCTTTTGCTTTATTCGAAAAAAACTTTATGAAAGAGTGTCTGACATATGAGTTACTGCAGAGGCTTCTTGTGCAATGTTACTGATTCAGTGGAATTCGGGAAATGCCATCCAGCTATTCAAAGGATATATATTATTTTATATAGTACACATTTGACGGAGATTCTTGTGGTTGTAGAAGAAGCAACCGAGTTTGTGCTTTGTGCAATGATATCGATAGAAGGCTAACCCGTCTGTGGAGACAGACCAAGACAGACATGAGCAGTCACAATCCAATGCAACGAAGCCGACCCTCTCGACTTTTATTTTGTTATGTGTCTATCTAAGCTAATATCTTTTGCCTACGATCAAAGAAACAATGGCGGGCGTCAGGCGCGTGCGGACGAGTGGAAGGACAGACACGCAAACAGTGTGATGTGTTGCTTCTTTTCGTTGAATCCTCTAGTGACTGAATGACTGACGTTCAACCCCACCAGGGTCGTTCAAAGAGTGATCAACACCCGGTGACACAAAGTGCCATCACTGGATGAGAATTCCCTAAGCACAGGTCCCAGAAACCCTGTTCAGCCTTTAGGTTATATTAGGGCCCCTATGACAGCTGGAGTAGTGTTTCAAAATAAAAATAAAAATAAAAATGTGCCTCCTATACTGGGGCGGGGTACCCTCCAATGTATGTTGTAGTGTCCTTATAAACATCTCAAACCCGTAACTCGATGTCAACACTGTTACACGAATACTAAGAGTTACCGACTGTAAGCTCCTATCTTCGATAACAGTGTCAAAAGAAACCCTTACAGGATTTAGCGTCACACACTCGGATGACATGAAACTGAATCACATGTGCACCTATATTTAACTGTTCTATCCGACTGGTTCTCCTATTTTGCAAATGGGTCCAAGTAGACTTACAATCAAAATACATAACACTGGCAGTGAAATAAGCAGTCACAACTTAGGCCTAATCTCAGTCAGTCTCATCCTTTATCATTAAAACATCAGATTCTCAACAAATAATCAAGTCATGGTCCAAATTGTGCTTAAAGCTAACGGACAACGCCCGGCCTATCTACCTAATGTATTTGGTTAATGGTCGAGAGGTTTGACCTCCTAGCGTTCGGCACACTGCTTGTTGAGGAACACTGCTCTACACTGGTCTTCTATTTAATCGTTAAACAAAGCACGAACAGCAGCTCAAGAAACGACCCCTTTTAATATTCCAAACATTTTAATTTGCTAACCGAAGAACGGAGTCTGACATGAGCCCTAAACCTTTAGAGCACCACCATCTACAGGAGGTCGTGCTTTAGAACATAAGTCAAGAGCCTTAACCACTTCGACATGGAGACCCCTCAAATTCTGCCTGCCAATGCTTCTTTCTACACACACAGTTGAATGGTTCTGCTCTGAATCAAGTTGGGGAGTTAAAAATATCTAGGAAGTATGACCACATGGTAGAATTGACAAAGAAACCAGATGTCAGAAAGCAAGTGCATTTATATACCAACTGTCACCATTATTAAGACATCCAAGCATAACTATAAGTGCAAAGAGGCAGATTATGAACAGCATATTCATTCCAACATTAAGCTGCCAGTGCCTAACATGGACACTAAAACTTCACATACCTGCGAGATAAGGTGCCTGAGAAAAGCAGCCAACCTAACTATCCGAGATCGCGTTAATAATGGAACTATCAGGCAAACTGTGGGAACGACACCTTGTACTAGATTCATCGAGAAACAGCAGATCAAGTGGTTTGGCCATCTCGTTAGAATGCAGCAAGATCAAATACCATCACAAGCACTACATCTCAGAAGATCAGCTACTAGAACAAGATGACGGCCGCAGAAATATGGATCGACAACATTAAAGACACTCTACGCCTTTACGGCATGACGATAGCCAGTGGCAGCCAACGTGCACTGGATCGCACATTATTCCTCCCCACGTTGCATAACGGCAGAACTGGTTTATGATGATGCAGATGAATGCTTTTTTATCAATAGTAAAGTTGGCCAAGAAAGACACAATATCTAGTGTACGTGTTTTGTGAATGCCCTCCTGGAGATAGCGTCACGCAGTGCCTTCTACAATATTACCTATACATGTACAAAGCGTCCTAGCTGCCTTAAATATTACTAATATTCATCTAGTGACAGGATCATAATGTGTGGTTAAATGTCTTCGCTTCAGTCGAGTCACAGCCGTTATCTTTGGTTAATAACTGGGACCATCAGCACTGCCACTGACTATGCTATCTTTATATCAACTTATGATACTATGGTAATCTCTCTGCCTCCTCCAATACTTTTTATTTCACTGACCCCTTTAAGCGGCCTTACGTTCTGTTTTCAACAGGTTTTCGTGGCTCTTTTAGAAAAGGTAAACCAGGTTATCCTGGTTATAAAGAGTGCTGGTCTTCAGCTCGTTATAAGTACTCTGCATTTGTGGATTTGAATACCCAGGCAAACTGTTAGTCCTTTTCAGGATTAACGGACTCTCCTCCCAAACGCCAGGAAAAACAGCCCTATCAAAAACCGCTAAACCAGACCACGTCGGAAATGTTACACAGACAAACTCGGGCGAAACTGATCGCCCAAATAAACGAAATTCATCTAAGATAGCAAAGAAACAGTCCTCAAAATAGCAGTCCCTCAGACGGCTCAAAGAGGACTAGGTTTGGAATGTGTATTTGTCGAATTCGAATTGGAATTGGCTTTGAATAGGGTGTATATATCCCCCCCCCCCCCCCAAATCCTTATAGGAATATTACAAGCGTAAAGACGGAAAGGAAAAGAGGTTGTGATGACCATGAGAGATGGTAGCCGGTTTGACATAATAGAACGGATGAATTTCTGTATCAGACATAACTGACAGTACAAGGAGATAGTAGGCTGGGGACAGATACGACAATGAACGCCACACGGTATGTTCTACAAGTTGCAGAAGTAGACGTGGGTTCCATGTCAAGCTATCTGAAACAGTTAACGAAATTTGCTCTGTAACTTACGGTGGTAGCGCGCGCACACACACACACAAACACACTTCCAGACTGTGCAATAATGTGACGATAAACGCAAAATATTGATTTATACAGTACAGTGTAATTAAATAAATGCGTATAAATATATAGGTACATACACCCAGAACGGGCCCATATATTTTCCTCTATGTTATAAATGTACATCACAAGCGGGTAGAGATCACTGAATGTCAGCGAGCAGACAGAAAACATGAGATGATGTCATCACTGGTCACCGATGACATCTCAGATACGTAAATTCAAGACAGCTTGCTGAACTGTTTTAGTTCAATTGTCTTAACTTCTCACTCATACAGCGCTTTCGTCTCTTTGGGATATTTTCTACCGCTTGGCCACTTAAAACCAAATAGGTGCTCGTGGCCACGACTCTCCTGAACTATTTATTTAGGCTGCCGGAGGTCACGCTCGTGGCGTATGAGGGTCATTCAACTAAGTTCACGCAGGGGCAAAATATTGGGAAATGGGGATCGTTGCAGGCCAGAGACCTGATCCCCAACATAGAAAGATCATTAGTACAAAACATAGGGCAGGTGATCCACGAGCTACTTGGTAGGCTTTTGCGGACCACATTTGGTCCTCGGGCCGCGTGTTGAATAGCTATGGCATATGTAATCCACATGGCTGCACCCATGATAAATGATCTGTGTATATGTGTTTTTCTGTCTTAACTTTTCCCATATCTATGCCATATCCCTCAGATTCGCAGATCAGGCAGTTTCCCGTCACTGTATCGACAATCAAACAGAAAATAGCTGATCTGACACTATCCTGCGCGGGTCAATTGGCTAATTAAAAGGCACGAGACAGTGAATAATTTAACGAAATTGCTCTTTGTGTCGAACCTCACATGCTGTTAGTTGCAATCAGATCTACTAGTTTAAGGCAGAGATGTAGCCTCGCATTTGAAATAAATGTCTGGTCTGTTTCTTTCTTATCTTGTTCCTCTTCTTGTAGCTTACATCGCGTCATTTTCCTCTACTTGTAGTTTACCACGAGTCATTTTCCTCATCCTGTTCTTCCTCTACTTGTAGTTTACATTGCGTCATTTTCCTCCTCCTGTTCTTCCTCTACTTGTAGTTTACACTGCGTCATTTTCCTCCACCTGTTCTTCCTCTACTTGTAGTTCACTTTGCGTCATTTTGCTCCACCTGTTCTTACTCTACTTGTAGTTTACACTGCGTCATTTTCCTCCACATGTTCTTCCTCTACTTGTAGTTTACACTACGTCATGTTCCTCCTCCTGTTCTTCCTCTACCTATAGTTTACACTGCGTCATTTTCTTCCACATGTTCTTCCTCTACTTGTAGTTTACACTGCGTCATTTTCCTCCGCCTGTTCTTCCTCTACTTGTAGTTTACACTGCGTCATTTTCCTCCGCCTGTTCTTCCTCTACTTGTAGTTTACACTGCGTCATTTTCTTCCACATTTTCTTACTCTACTTGTAGTTTACACGGCGTCATTTTCCTCCTCCTGTTCTTCCTCTACTTGTAGTTTACACTGTATCTTCTTCCTCCTCCACTTTTTCCTCTTCTTGTAGTTTAAACTGCGTCTTTTTTTTTTTCTTCTTCTTTTTCGGTTCTTTCGTAATAAGTCACCCTGCTCCCAGATGACGTCATGGGGACAGTCCAATATTTTATAGGGTAGTAAGACCCGGTTTTCCGGCTCTGTGGTGCTTTTAACTACCCCAAAATATCTAGAACTGAACCTAACCGCAACCCACCTACGTCCCCCCGAGAGAATGCAGCCTGGGTCCCACGACTGCATACAGACTATATACTACCCCCTGAAATGTTGGACTGTCTGTTTGGGGTAACTTATTACGAAAGCACCAAACTTCCTCTTCTTGGAGCTCACACTGCATCTTCTTCTTCCTCCTGTTCTTCCTCTTCTTGAAGTGTATAGTGCGTATTTTCCTTCTGTTCTTCCTCTTCTTGTAGTTTACACTACGTCGTCTACCAACAGCGTCCGGGGTCAATAAACGTGCCTGCAGACGCTGCCACATAGTATGCTACTAATCAGCGCAGAGAAACGTGAGAAGCTTCTACCAGAAAGCGATGACGATCTCTGCACGCAGTGACACCAGATTATCTGATCAGACAGTGTGTTATTTGGCCCATATGTTCATTGTGCCAGTCGATGGCTTCTGTGTCTGATTATGTCTAACGGCACTGTCCGGTTGCACATTGTAATGTGGTTTACAGCAAGGTTGTGATTTATGCGCCGTCGGCTGACATCATCATGTTTCAGCAAACCATAAGTCCTCTTTTACGACATGCTTGTTATGGAGTGTAACCGATGAAATGATTGGAGTGACAAAGGATGTGACCACCCAATAGGAAACTAAACACCCCTGGAAAACCTTGTGTGCACATGTGCAACTAAGATACTGACGCTCTTACACAGAACCTCTTGTGCACATGTACAACTGAAATACTGACGCTCTTACACAGAACCTCTTGTGCACATGTACAACTGAAATACTGACGCTCTTACACATAACCTCTTGTGCACATGTACAACTGAAATACTGACGCTCTTACACAGAACCTCTTGTGCACATGTACAACTGAAATACTGACGCTCTTACACATAACCTCTTGTGCACATGTACAACTGAAATACTGACGCTCTTACACAGAACCTCTTGTGCACATGTACACATAAAATACTGACGCCCTTCCACGGAAACATATTTACAATGAACACTGGGGTCGGACTAGACTGAGTGTTTCGTCTAGCAAGAGAAGGGTCAGAATGCAGCCGAGGACATTTTAAAGACATGTTCTGCAGAGGTGAAGTGGCGATGGTGTAACCTTACCAGCTCTCTGGGTTAAGGTCGCGCGTTAGCCTTTTCGGAACAATTTAAAATACAAGCTCAGTGTGCACAGATAGTTACAAAATCGCCAGGCTGCTGAAAATCTAGAGAATACGAGAAACTGAGAAAACTGACGCGATTATCTGTGTGTGTGTGTGTGTGTGTGTGTGCGCGTGCGCGCGCGCCTCTCTCTCTCACTCTCTCGTTGGAAGCGGACAGGTCTACCCCTAACAAAAAATACCGTGCAAATGCAGAAAGTTAACTGTTAAGCTACATATTCTAACGTCTTCGTCGTCTTTTTCCCCTGCCCTCTTCAAGAGACACTTGTCCTGGAGCTAAGAAAGCCAGCCATGTCGTCTCATCCTATGCATCTCCGACATCTGTCTCGAATTCTCTACTCTGTGCGTTTTCAGGCTTCGTGTTTATGTCGTCATGAAGGTTCAGGGCACAAGATATTCTAGTCATTCTTTTAATAGGCTTTCTCAGCGTGTTCTACCCAACGCCAGTATCTTTCATAGGATCTTGATTGGCTGGAATTTGTTTACTTCTGTAATAAATGTCCCCATCTGTGAATCTGTCATACCATTCAAAGTCCTCATGTTCTGTTCTATGCATTTTTGCTTCATTGACGGAGCCTGAATATTGTTTTCAAAATCCCCTTTATACAGCCAGTATATCACTGTGTTTATCCAGCCCCATTTATGCAGGGTCAAATATACGCAGAGCCTCTCGGTCTGGTCTATTCATAAATATTTGAAGTATTCAGGCCGCCCGTTACTTTCATCCAAATGCACCGTTGATTGTTTAAATTCCTGGATTCACACTTTAACATTCACACACATACACACTCACGGATTCGCCCGTCGACACACGCCTTACCCATTAGTGATTTTACAGACACACACTGAGAGAGACAGGAAGAGGGGGGGGGGGTCAGAGAGAGAGAGAGAGAGAGAGAGAGAGAGAGAGAGAGAAATGATCTAAATGCTACGAATTCATTATTGCACACAAGGGTAATAATTTCATTGTAACTGGAAAACAGGAAGTACAAAACTACGGTCACAGTAAACAGAAAGCATTGTGGCGATAAGACTTTGCTGGCCCAGAGTAACATAAAGGAAAAAAAAAGGGGGGGGGGAGAGAGGAAAAACAAAACGCAACACACCGCAAAAACAAATTGAAACTGAAGTAACTTCATTTAGATATAACATTATGCAAACATGCGCAAGAAGGAGGGTAGGAGGAGCTGCTGCAGAAGAAAGTGAATGAGGAGGAAGACGAAAAAGGAGATGATGATGTAGGCGGTAAAATATGCAACTGGTGCTCTATAAATATATTTGAACAATCTGCGGGTAATATTTAAAGGGCAGTATACGCGTGTACGTGTATTCAGACAACACAAATGATGCAATGTTTACACTCTACCATCAAGAACAAACGGCAGAAACTTACTTGATATACGGACGGAAAAAGTTTGGTGAGACGGGGACGAGTTTTTCTTCATAGTGATTCACATGCAAGAATGATGGCAGTGTTGGTGACAAGTCTAGTTTGATACACAGTAAGTTGCTTCTCTTGTTAAAATACTCCAAACGAAAATTACATGTTGACGTTGACAACAACACGGTGGGAATACCTGACCTGGGTCACCTTAGTGTAACTATCACAAACTATTCCACGGCGACAATGTTCCAGTTCAGGAAGGCTGGGCCTCGCTTACCGCAGGCACACTCACCGGCGACTAAACCCAAACCTAGCCTACGTCATTTCACAATTCAAGAAGTAAACACCAAGGCACACTTTTAAAAGTGCAATGGGAATCCTACACGGAAGTCTCCTAAAGTGATGAAAGTATGCGGGCTTTTGAGGTTCGGTGCAGCAAAACACCATAAAAGAGACTGTTTCAACATGGCTGGTCCGTGCGACGATCTTCGGGTTTTCTCCTGACGTTTAAAAGACATATGTGAAAACTATCGTCATTAAAATTCAGTTTTTAATGTATCCGGACCTGCTCCTTGATTGGTCGACAACACAGTTATTATAAATGAGCAACCAGAAAAGATCCCGTTCAACCCAAGAAAGGTTGTAAACTGAGATATCACCTTGCGAAATCACGCTAAAATACACACACAAGCAAATCCTAATCAAACCTACTTCTCAAACCACACGGAAAGGGGTGGAGCAGATATTTAAAGGAAATGTCAAGCAATGAACTTAGGAAGGTTAGGTCGTCTGCCTCAACACTAGTCGAATATCCTGAATCTAAAGTAGTAAGTCTAAGTAATTAAGTAACTACTTTTTTTTTAAAGCACATTCGATACCGCGGCTTCTATCTAATGTATTCGCCACAATTAAAAGTAGTATAAACTAGGACTAATAAACACAACAAACTTGGATACAATAAAGCAGAATGTTCAGTGGCAGATCAATAAACGATTGCTCAACAGCTTTCTTTCATGCAGAACGCCTTGGAGCGCTGTGTCAGCGTGCAGCGCTGGCTAAGACATCTGTGTGCTGTTTCATTATACTCTAACACTTTGCCTGGGTACAGATGCTGCCTGCTGTTACAGTACGGAAACCCCACCAGATACACATTACTTCTATATTCTACACTGCAGAATGACTTCACTGTTTCATATATATATATATTTGCCAGTATCACCGGCATATCTTTTTGTCTCACGAGAAATACGACCTTTGTATGCAACGTTAGCTATTTCAGTCGCTAGAATGTGATGTATGACTGCAAGCTCACTGTGTTCTCACAGTTAAAATTTCGACAGATCAGACTAAGGAAATTTGTTTTTGGTTCCCACTCCCATTGCATATTTAGTCTCCTTGAAAGTCAAGCACTCAGTGTTATTTCCCCTCTTGAACTGTGAAACCTATCGGGCTCAAAGAGTTCACTCTGCAGTCCCAGGAAAGCAATTTTTCTTAAATTTACGGGTTACTGATAAATGAAGTCTTGGACAGTAGCCACCAGAACAATATTTGACCCATCAAAGATGCAAACAGCAGAGAATGGAGACAGAGAGAAGTAACAATCAGATCCATAATCTCTTTAAATCACCACTACTTCACCTGGTAAATACCATACAAAAATACACAGCTATCATGTAATCACCATGCAGAATACATCTGTCAAGCTGTAGCAAAAGACAGCTGCAAAGAAAATATCATACCATTACTGGCAGGCATCATGAGGGCTAATAGACTGCAATGGTTATGGAGCATATGGGGAGAATGGAAGATGGAAGATAACAATGGCAGAAAAGCACAGAGAGAGTAGCAGATAACAGAGAAACAAAGACTGTGAAAACAAAAAAAGCTGAATGGGAGCTAACCATGAAGTAAACCAAGACAATGGTGGAGAGAGAATATACAGAACTATCTAGAATGCCTGGAGTCACCAACTGGGGAAAAAAGAAGGCCAATCCCACAGATACCTGGCACAGAATGCATAATTAGTGATTAATAAGGATTCTCAGAGACAATAAACCACCTGTTGGAAATTGGTATTAAATAAGGACAACCGGGCCCCTTGCCTCTTAGGAGGTCCACTTAACACTACTGATGGGCAATTACCTCTATGCCGTGGAGTCAAGGCATAGAACATTAGGGTAAAAGCTACTGACCAATCATCCAGGACACTCAACATACTACTGTGGAACACTGAAATAGACCTAAATTTAAAAAAAAAAATTTTAAACTGTCTCTAACAATGTCTCATAAAGACAAAATTGACGTGGAATACATCCAAGAGACACACCTCAATGCCCATCAAAAATTTTCAGCCACAGGATATCAAGCCATACACTACAACCAAGAAGGGCTCAAGGGAGGTGTTCTGATACTTATTCAAAACTCAGTACCAAGCAGTGAAGTACATGTGAACTCAACGAATCAGAAATTACAGGCGCTGATTACATGATAAAGGAGTAAAAAATCAGAATATACAATTTATATAGCCCAGCAAATAAAGGTCATGCACTTTCAAGAATGGAAATAAATGGCACAAAGTGCAAAATAGCTGGAGACTTTAATAGCTGATCAAGGAGATGGGGGCTACCCAAATACTGACATCAGAGGAGATGAAGTGAAGGACTGAGAAAAAGACTCTAAATCTCCATTTAATCAACAAACCAGAAGACAAACCCAGTTTCTACTCAAGAAGATGGTGTAATACTTCCACTTCTGACCTAGCCTTCTGTGCAGGAGGCTTTCTCCACAAAATTGATCATACTGTACTAGATCAGTTAGTAGGCAGCGAGCACAGACCAGTGAAATTTGTAAATATGAATTATATCCAACAGGAGCAAAAACCGTTGCCTTGCTGGAATTACAAACAAGCTGAATGAGATAAATTTGTTTTGCTCACATACAAGTACTGTAAAAACATAAACACATGACATGGCAACATGAAGACAATAATGGAAAGCCTAAACAAAGCACTACCGCAAAAGCAGCATATGAGTGTATCCCAAGAGATACAAGGAAAAATTACAAACCACAATGGACCAAAGAACAACAGATTCTGGAGGGAAAAATTGAAGAGGCCAGAAGACAGCACAATACAGGATAACATTATCTCAAACAACTAGAAATTCCTGGTGAGAAAAAACATAAAACCTGAACTTAGACAAAGATGGAAACAAACTGTAGAAACCAGTAAAGGCCATGAACAATGAAGGTTCCAGTAACAAACAAATAACCACTAAACAGACTAACAACATAAAACAGGGGGGAAAATGGCTGCAAATGCACTGATGGTATACTATGCCAGTGCAACCACATTGATGACACAGCAGGAACTCATAAAAAGGCAATGACAGAGGAACAGGCATGTCAAAGTAATACACAGAAATCACAACTTATGATGGAAAATATAAATATGGAAGACATGGGATGGGCAGTGAGTTCCCTGAAAAAAGAAATCATCAAGAAAGGACAAGATCAAAAATGAAATGATAATAGGACTGGGTAATATAGCAAAAAGACAATTACTAGCAGTCTTAAACTGCAGCTAAAAAAGAGGAACAGTCCCTCAAGCATGGAAGGAAGCTATTACTAAAACGTCCAGAAGAAAGCTATACTAAAACGTTCAGAAGGAAGCTATATTAAAACGTCCAGAAGGAAGCTATACTAAAACGTCCAGAAGGCTAAAGGAAGCTATACTGAAACGTCCAGAAGGAAGCTATACTAAAACGTCCAGAAGAAAGCTATACTAAAACGCCCAGAAGGGAGCTATACTAAAACGTCCAGAAGGGAGCTATACTAAAACGTCCAGAAGAAAGATATACTAAAACGTCCAGAAGGAAGCTATACTAAAACGTCCAGAAAGAAGCTATACTAAAATGTCAAGAAAGAAGGAAAATACCCCACAGAACGAAATGCTTATTAACCAAACAGCTTATTTAGCTGTGTAGGAAAAATGTTGGAAGGCATTATAAATAGCAGGTTAATGGGCATCTAGAAAAAAAACACTTCTCACTTCATAACAGACAGGACTCAGAAAGTACAGATCCACCGAAGACCTAATAACACATATAGCCAAGGAAACAGAGGATGCTTGCAAGAGAAAAAAACATGCACTAGCAGTCTGGGTAGACTTAGAAAAAGCATTAGATACAGTGTGGAAGGAGGGACTGAAGAAACAACTACAAAAATTGCATGTTTGTGGGAAAATTTGCAAATTGATTAGTCACTATTTTGAGAACAGAACTGTCAGAACAAAAAGACAAACTAGCAAATAAAATGGTGTTAACAGCAAAATGTACCCGAAGGGGAAGTATTGTCACTAACATTGCTCTTAGGATACATAAATGACATTTCAAATACATTTCCAGGCAGAGTTCATACCTCGTCCTTTGCAGATGACTTAGCTATATAGACTAGCCAAGAAGCTATCAGATAATCTACACGTTCTTTGCCGTGAACAACTACATGACTTGGCACAAAGATGAAGGTTAGGCCAGCCATTTGCAAAGTGCTTAGTGTTGCAATCCATTTGTCTGACAAACCCAGCCTGGATTTTCTTAAGCCTTTCCATTGAGTCACTAAGTATGCACACATGTGTGAACTCTTGAGTACCAAGCCATGCTAATACCCTTAGGGGGCTGAGTGGTTTCGGGGCACTGCGTCCGCCTCGAGTGCTAGAGACCCTGGGTTTAGGCCCCAGTGAAGGCTAGGATTTTTTCACGAAGACTTCTAGTAATCTCCCCTGGTCTCTGGGTAGTAAGATAAGACACCCGTGTGTATTGTTGCATACATTTTTAAAAAAATCTCTTGGCAGTTCGAAATCAAAAAAGAGAAGCCTAGCAGCGCTGCCCTGGCAATATTTGGAGTTAAAAATCTACCTAAAATATTTTCAGGATCCTTGCCAGTGCTACGGAGTTCATGCACTGTGCTGAGATTCTTGACGCGGGCTAAGTTAGAAGTAGAATTGAGCACTTATGGGTTACTACTCTTGTGCCATGATGTTGAAACGTTGTTCAAACTAATCAAAGCTAAATTTGGTTACAGTCAGCTTCCACTGTGAAGCTGCTATAGTTCATTCAACAATTGATAAACGCACTTGCAAGCCATTTTCCTCAAAAACTGCTAGTTAGATTGCAATGATTTTTTTGCATGCAGCCTTAGAATATCCGTGACGCAAAAATAATGGTATTCTTTAGTAATTAGTGCATAGATGCTGAATATCAGCCAATTCCTTTGATCTTTTCGAACAACTGTAAATAAGTAGAGTGAACTTTTAGAATTTACAGTAAACATTTGAATTTCCAGTTCTGTTTTTTGTTCAGAGGCGTGTTTTCATAATGCATTATAGGTGAAGTAAATTTATTTGTTGTCATTTATGTTCAATTGAGCTCAGTTGAGCTGAGTCAAGAAAGACATCACAGCACTCTGGGAATTCACATGTACTGTCTTCAGCAGCCAGCGCAGAGTTGCAATACTAATGGTACCAGACGCAGTCTGATTATATGTCCATTTTGCCTTTTCTCTGAGCGCAGTGTACCGGCCAGGCCCTCTGGTGACACCCAAGTGTATCATTCTCTACAGGTCACAATAATCTATTTTCTCTTCTGACTTCATTACTTGTTCCCAACGGGCACTGACCACATCTGCCTTGTCATGTATGAATTCATCACCCAGTGTTGCAGATCCAGCCAATATGTCTGCCTTGTTCAATTATAAACATGCTCCAATATGTAACAGTTAGTATTCCCCTTTAGTCACCATTAGACCCCAGGGTGTATCTTAACTGCACAGCAAATTGTATTATGGTTGACACATGTGGATATAGAGATGTATTTGTTGGAATTTTAGATGTACCCGATGGGTTAATAATATTCAACCACTCATCAAAAAATGGTTTTAATCATTTCGAATCTGACGATCCCAAAAGGTTGAAAATTGTTACTGGCTGAACAAATTGTAGTCCATCTCAGTACTAGTACTCGTCTTCATCTCGGAGCACATGTTCAACATACTTATTCCAGAAATGAATGTCCGTTGTTGAGAGGGACTCACGTGTCAAGGCTTCAACATCACACATTTTAATGTATTGTTCTTTTTAACAACTTGTCTTTTTAACTTCGAATGATATGCAGGGAGTCGCAGAGAAGTGCGGCCGTATTCATGAATGATTTTGTCAGTGTGATACACCTCTATCCTATTTGTTTTCCCCACAAGCTGCAATAACTCTGCCTTCAAATATGTGTCATCAAAGTGGACTTTCTCCTTAGCAAGCTATGTCCTAATTTGATCTTTTGTTTTTGATGTTTTTGGTACTTTGTCTTCCTCTGGTACAGCATTATAATATGTGCCATTATCCATTACTAGGCATAATGGTCTGTCCAGAATTAGAAGAAGTTTATTTCCATCCAGTACCTGAAAATGTATCTATTCGTTTCAGTGTAGTAGTTCCTACCATCTGTACCTTCTGATTGGAAAATAAGTCCAGCATCATGGACAAGGTTTTTTTTCACTGCTTCCTGCATAAGTGAGTATATTGTACTGGCCTTTGCTGATTGGAATGTTTCTTTTCTGTTCACCGTTCATTGATCGCCATTCTTTAGCACAGGTGTGGTGAGCATTAGCCCAGGATTTATCCAAATATACAATTTGAAAGCCGTGCCTACGTTGCTTACAGATCTGCCTCAGGTATTTGCTTCCACTAGCAATCAAAAGTGGCTATCCACAAATAATATTCCTTCCACCTACAGTTTTCCTGAAAGTGAACCTGGTGGCTCTTCAAATTTTCCCCAGACTACATTCTGAAATGTCCATACTGCATTGTTATTTCAATGTTAATTTCAGTTTTCGGAGAGTAACAAGTTGATTTGTCTCTTAACATTTTTAAGATCTCACGTCTAATGACATCTACATCAAGGTCGTCAACTTTCCTTTTCCTTCCTCGCTTGACATGAATGTACTCTGTGTCCTGTCTAATCCAATGGTTTAATGATGCTCTATCCAGACCAAGCGCCAATCGTGTTCGTTTCTCTGGGTCATGAATATCACAATATAAATGACCCATCTTAGATTCCCTGAGGAAATGCTGGTACAGTAAAACAGTAACTTTCTGCATAGTTATACATTTGCATCTCAAATTTATTCTGAAGTTGATATCTATGTCAGCTTTTATAAGCTAGCTATATGACACATTAAACTTTAACACTAATTTGTGGATGCGCCTTCGACTAAACAACCTTGACCGATATCTTATTTTGGCTTCCAGTCACTAAAAGTGCGACGTGCATGAGAAAATCATGAAATTGCATAGGTTTTCTTTGACCCCCCCCCCCCCCCCCCCCCATCATATTGTGCATTACTTCCTCAAACTAATGAAATAAAACTTTCCAAAAGTCTACCATGATGGTTTCACAATAAAAATATATATATAGTAATGAAGAAAAAAACTAAACATTCTTCTTTAGTTATGGATATTTTGAGGCTGCATGCAAAAAATCACTGGGACATAACAGGCAGTTTTTGAGACAATGGCTTGCATGTGTGTTTACCTACTGTTGAACGAACTGTAGTTGTAACAGCAAAGGTGCAGTTCATCTTCTTGATGTGTTACCTCTTGAGCTCACTGTGAATACCCACACCCTTTGTCTGCCCTGAATTAGTGACTGTCTGTGTAAACTACAGCATCACCCTCATCTGTGCTTTCATCAGTCAGCATTCTGACTAAATAAATAGTCTCTAACCTGCGGGGCGGGGAGGGGCACGCGAGGAAGTTCCAAGAGGGTGCAAAGCAGTTTTGAAAATGAGTTCATTTGTACTTGAAATAATCTGTTAAACTAACATTTTTTCCAGGTTAAATTATAAATTAAATATGTTTTAAAGCCATCTATAAAACAGAAATGTCCTTGGCTTTTTGTTTTATAGATAGTTTTAAAACATATTTAATTTATAATTTAACCTGGAAAAAAGGTTAGTTTAATGGATTATTTCAAGTACAAATATACTGATTTTCAAAACTCCTTCCACCCACCCTAGAAAAATATCACCCAAACAGAGAATCCTGGGAGAATGCAGCAATCTTTTTTTATGTATGATGTATACGAGAGATTCCAGGCATGGAAACTGGTGCTGTTGCAACTGATCTTGAAGATACGTACAACATACCATTTGACTTCCTGATGGATCAGCTTCTGAACCCTAGTGTCAGTCCATTCCTCATTAACCGGATCTCCTTGGATCTCTTTAGGTGGAAGCTGGTGTTTTAATTGTGGGAGCTGGTCATCTGAACCAGTAACTACACACCCCAATCTGCCGCTAGATATAAAAACTGTTCAATGACATATGAACATGACTTATATGTCACAGGAAAAATGATTATCCATACCCTTCAACATCTATTGGGAGAGATGAATAGTTCTGGCAACCTCATCTTTCTAAGTCTCACAGTGGGCTGAGGGATTACTAATCACTCATCAGCATCAACAGGAGAACACAAAGGATATTTGTGAGGACTCTCCTCAGAAGAGGTCAATACAGAAATGTGCTTTATGTGAGAAAATACTAGACAAGAGAGACAGAGGTGATCTGTATGGAAAGCTAGGCAAAAATAATAATATCAGAAACTGGAACTTCATTTTAAAAAATCATCATGTGCCCTGCCAATAAGCACTGGTTGTCAAGTTTATGCATGTAGTGTTTTAGAAGAAAACAGCTTCAAAGTTTAAGATTGATCAGAAATGAGGACATCTACTTACTGAGAGGAGGACTCCTAAGTTGTCCATTAACTGTTGCAGGGGTTGAGGTTGCTTGTGGCTTCTGCAGGCTAATTGATGTATCATGGTTGTTAGTAATGACAAGTGGAGTTAAAGGTTCTAATTCCCGCTGTTCTAATCTCACTGGTGTCTGCTGACTGCTGACTATAGCTTCTTCAACTATTTGTTCCTTCCCATGTGGTTTAGGTAAGGATTTACTTGTCCTGCTCTCTTTGGCAGATACTTTGCTGGAAGACATTTCATGAAGGTTCTCTTTATCAGATGAAGATCTCTTTGGTTCAAGATAAGGTTCTTCTTTCGCTGATGTTCCCTCTAAATAGGCTGATGTACCTTCAGGCTCATCAGTGGTCCCAGTTCTTTTTGCAGAAGTACCTTCCTGAGACTGTTGGGGCAGAGAAGTGTCGTAATCACCATCTCCCTCTGCAGGTTCTCTTGCGTGTTTCCCTGGCTTTGTTCCTAAACAAGAAATTAAGTTAAAACTTAGAAGCAATGTTCACTAACTCTATAAGTAAACACATATTTAATATATATATATATATATATATATATATATATATATATATATATATATATATATATATATATATATATATATATATATATATAAAAGAGAGAGAAAGAGAGAGAGAGCTTTTGCTGGGTATAAGCTGTAAACCCACTTCTTTATTAAATTAAGCTTGGATTTTTAATAACTTTAAAAAAATGAAATTAACTGGAGGGAAAAAACAAGTATGCTTATTTTTCTACAAACATCCCCACTCCCTCTTTTTCTCTCTCTATGTACGTATGTGTGCATGTGTGTGTGAGTGAGAGAGAGACAGAAAGAGTGTGGGTGTGTATGTGAGTATTAATTAACTTTCTAACATATGTTAAGACAGTTGTTCTGTTCATAAACACAGAAAATTATCAATCTCATTTCTTGTAATCTATGTAATGATTACTAAAACAGCGGGATTGACATAAGTAGAACCTGTTCTCCACTTTAAACATGTATTGCAAATTCACTACTGACAGTACCATATCTAATAATGTGATTACTTCTTCAATGAAATGTGTCTGTCATCAGTAATGCAGTCTACGTGGTTTTAAAGGATAAAAAGGAATTTTTTTTAAGTCAGCTGTCTTCCCAAAATCTATAAATAAAAAAACATACTGTAAAAGTATTCAACTAACAGAAATCAACACATGAAATCTATTCCCAAAAAGATGTGACAGTAGATAAGGAAACACTGCTATTTGATCAGCCACATCTGTAAAGCTCACTGAAACACATTCACCAAAGCAGGGCAGCTGGTGTCTGGAACACATGACTCAGCAGACTAATCAATATCTGAGAGGATCAATAATGTTGGCTAGCACAGGAGGCCATGAATGCTGCTGCTGCTGCCTACACACTAGCACTCATATGCTCTTTGATCATCACTAGTTGGTATTGATTGCATCAATTATTCAGCATGAGATTGCTCACAAAATCAACATAATAAGAGATACTGACGCAACTGTTAAGCAAACAAACCAGTGCTGGTCCTGCTACTAATTTATAGCCAACAAAGAGTATGGGAAACAGACATGAAGCAATCAATGACTGACACACCTCCCCAACTTGTTCAGCCTGACCACAAGCCAGCCAGCACTTGATTATCTCAGCTATGGCAGTTCTCAGCAGTTTTTTCCTTTGTCCCATTCTACAGTAGTTCGTATGCAAACACACAGACCTTTACTAGATTCGCGATTCTGTGCAACTGATGCCATAAAAGTAATAAATATTTTATTTTATTCTACATGGTGTTATTTCTAGAATCAATTTAGTTAGAGGTACTGTTTAGTGGAAATTTTAACAAGAGATTTCTCATTTATTTTAGTATGCCTACACTGAATTTTCTATAAATCATTAGCAATTATTTATGATAAATTAAATTAAGTTACTCAACATCTCTCTCACTCCCTCTCTTATTCTCTCATACACGAGCATACAAGCAAACACACACACATTCACACACAAAGTGTGAAAGCAAGCGCAGGCACACACACACACTCAGAGGACTGGCAAGCCTTTTTTAAAATCAAATTTACCTTTTTATAAATCAAATTCTCCTGTTTGTTTCTACAAAAATATTGTGTTGATCTATCATAATACTAATATTATGCAATGTAAGATATTGCTAAAACCGAATATTTTATTGCATGTGTGTAATAATAAACAAA
The DNA here is from genome assembly GCA_905116865.2 of Candidula unifasciata. Classification (NCBI taxonomy): domain Eukaryota; kingdom Metazoa; phylum Mollusca; class Gastropoda; order Stylommatophora; family Geomitridae; genus Candidula; species Candidula unifasciata. The sequence continues at coordinate 1,116,272 of CAJHNH020006412.1, read as the reverse complement.
AAATACTTATTTAATACTATGGCTTTATTTAGTGATTCTCCTGCACTCATGGTAATATGACACAGATATTTTCCAATAATTGTAACAATCTGTGAAAGTAATTGTTGCAACAGAATTATTATGTTCATACCCTCATGAATCAGCCAAAGTTTCTGGTTGCAGAATAGTGAGAAAAAAAACTGATTTAAAAAAAGTTAAAATAATAGTGTGTGCACTGTCTGACCGACATGATCAGGGTGTTTCCAAAACTAACCAAACTTCAATGGGAACTGTGTGCTCACAGTAACTGCACACTCTAGGGTTACTTTAAATATTCTTTTGTGCATTTCTTTAGAGATAACTGGAGAAATTGGATGATGACAATCTGGAGGAAATGTGTATATTTTCGGACAATTGAAGCCTCCACAAAACTCAAGAAGTGCATAATCTTGTGGGTTGGACAAGGAAAAATTATTATTTCTACCAATTGTATAAATGAAGCTATGATTTAATAAATAACTATAATCAAAATGTAAAGGACCGATTTTTCACACCAGCAACATATCAAGCCTGTGATGCCAAAAACATTTTTGTAGTTAAACCCAGTGCTTTTTTTCCTGCACCTCATTTAAGGCATTTTTTTAAGTGCTACTGTAAAAGGTACTCTACAATGAGTACTGCTACTTTTTAAACATTGTATGATGGGTGTCGCTACCCATTTTTATGTAAAAAAAAAAAAAAAGCTCTCTATAAACCTAGCAGAAAACAAAAATTATCAGACTTGCAAAAAAGGGAGGGTATACCAAAGGGTGAATTTGGCTTGCCAATTCTATTCACACACACATGCGCATAAGAATAGTCATCTCCTCAACAAAGGTCGGTTGTGATGATCTCCAGCACTTTTTGTCTTGCACCTTCATTATGCACTCAACCTCTTCAGGTTGTCCAATCATCAACAGCATTTACTTCTTGCAAGTTTCTCTTTCACATTCTATGTTGTAATCCTTAAGCAAGGAGCTGTGTCTTTACATGACTTGAATGCCTTACATGTCTGACATTGGTTCAGTACTGTTTTCTTCAATTTCAGTTGTAAAACTCTACATTTGTTTTCTACATAAATCAACATTGTCTAATGTTGGTCGCTGCATTACTCTTTTTGTTGCCAGACATTTCTGGGCTTTTGTTAAGGCACTGTGCAAGATGGTCTCTGAAGCAAACGTGGTCAATTATCATTCCAAACCACTTCCAGGTAATAGTTCTGACAACCTCATCTTTACTGAGTCACGCAATAGGCTGCTGGCATCACATCACTCACCAAGATAATAAGAAATAAACAAATGAAATTTGTGAGACTTTCCTCAGAACTGGTGAAATACACAAATCTGCCTTATATAAGAAAATACTACAATGAAACAGAGGAAGATGTATATGGAAAACAGGGCAAGAAATAATACTAAAACAACCGCAACTCAATTAAAACAAGCATCATCACCATTTGCCTAGTAATAAGATGTTTTTCAGTCTGTCTTTTATAGTCTATGATTCATATGTATTTAGAAAGAAAAAAAAACTCATTTTAACAAAAACCAGAAGTAATCCTGACTGTAAATTGAACAATCAGAAGTTGCAACCTTTAATTTATCAAACTGTGTGTGCAAATAACATTCAATTTCCTGATTATTTCAAGATCACAACAAAACTAACAACAATAAATAACCAGATGTGTTTTATTCCTTTATTAACTCTTTGAGTTCCAGGGAATGCATCACACGCTAATTTGTTGAAACCACCAGGCCCAATCGACGTGTGACAAGTGAAGGTTTTTAATTTACCGCTGACCTGTCATAAAAAAATTTCTACTTCCTTTCAAACTTCTTTGTGTCTGAGATCAGTCGTGCTCATTTCAAAACATGGTCTGAGAGCCAAAAATATAGTATATTTGCAAGATTTATCGGGTTACTAAGCGTTTGTTTGAAAAGAATATAGCCGGCAAGCAGTATTCTACAGGCATGCCAACATGATTTAGGGCTTTAGAAGCCTAAAATGTAAATAAACTACGTGTTTATTCAATTTAGCAAAGTTAGATAGATAACATTGCTAATTAGATGTGTCTCAGTCATTTATAGAGTCAAACTTTCATAAGGGATATGTCTAATGTGTACCTCACGCTAAGGGTACGATAGCAAAGTCAGCTGGCACAAATAGAATAAACATTAGTGGAAATATGATTTTCTTTAGTGTCAGTTAGTTCTAGTGCTATTCCCCTTATTATTTAGGAACACGGCTACAAAATTACAGGCAAATTGAGTGTTAGATGAACTTCGTTTTGCATGAAGATATCTACTGTTTTGGGAGTCAGTTTTCTTTACCAAATAATACTGCTCTGTTATGATGCTTGAAAAGATTCTATGGAACAAAATCTAACCTATAGATTGAGTTTATATTTTACTTACACATTACTAAGTGGTTCATATTTATTTTGGATACATTTTAACCAGTTATTCTTGAGTGCCATAGTGTTAAGTGGAAATTGTTTTATTTTACTAATTTTTGTAAACATACCGTCTGTTTATTTACTAATTTTTAATTACTAACGCAATTATTTATTGTAGCTCTATGCTAAAATCATTCCTAAACAATCTCTGGTCACTTTGATGTATAATATGTGTATGTTGTGAGGAAACTGAATTAGTATGGTCTGTTTTAATGTCTTACACTTGTGAAATTAACAAATTGCATTACCACCCCTTGGGACTCAGAGTTGAAAATGAAAATAGTAAGTAATTTCCTTTGATTTTGAATATTATATAATATTTACACAAACATTTATTCATTATTATATTAATAATTAAAAATATATGATATGATTTTCAGATTTGACCGACTTCAATGATGCATCGTAAAATGTGCTGTAATCCAAGAGATCAATATATCATTGATATACTATATTACTATTAGTTATTACAAATAATATTTGAAATATTATCAAGCTATTAATTCATTATTAGGGTTATTTCTTTTTAATTGGACATTTTACTAAAATAACTATTAAATACACTGACAAGTTGATGACGATTGTGTTGCAATTCGTTAATGCTTTCTCAACAAGCGGCAAAAGGTATTCAGTGGAATGTGGAGTCAGAAGTTAATCGTGGAGCTCAACGCTGTCAGTCAGTCAGTCAGTACCCGGGTTCAGAAACCCGACCCTTTGATTCTCAATTCTGTGACTTGATTATTTATATTCCCGGGAATTTACAACAAAAGCATGGTGATCTATCGTCTTTACATGTCTACATGCACAATGTTGTTGTGTTTGCAATCTACAAAGATGAACTGACCAAGCCCACTTACCCATATTAGATGAAAGTTGTTAGTTTAGTCTAACGCGCTTATAGAGAAGATTTTGCGCGAAGCTATTCAGGAAATGACTTATGTGGGCAAAATTGGGTCAGTGTATCACCTCGTGCGGTTACATGGGATACCCGTACACAAGCCGCAAAACTCCGTAATCATTTCTTCGTGCTATCGTTTAATAAACATTGTACTGGTTTATTTACAGTACGGGAGCTGCAATCTTAGGATACCATTCTAGTGATTTATGTCGGTAGATATAAATACAAGGTCATTTCCTTGAGCCAGTTTATCAAATACCCCGATCCGATATAGTTATTATTATTATTATTATGCTTATCAACAGTGGAACTAACCCCGTTTAGCAGACGACAGGGCTTCGGAAAGCAGTTGTTTTCCCTTTTTTGTTTTCTTTTTTGGTAGGAGTAGTCCAATAACCTGATTCATTAAACAGGCCATTTCAGGAGACATACATACATACATACATACATACATACATACATACATACATACATACATACATACATACATACATACATACATACATACATACATACAGAGATACATACATACATACATACATACATACATACATACGTACGTACATACATACATACATACATACATACATAGGAATACTTGTATAAGATGTAAAAGGACACCACTACACAGAAATCAGTGGTTGCACAGTACAGTCGTCCCCATGTGTGATGCTGTTTGTTTGTTTGTTTTAGTATCCAGAAGCCATGAGTTGTTAACCCTTAGGCTCGGTATTATAGATATCGCGACCTGTCGGCCTTGATTCCACTGTAAATACCGTAATCTGGGAGAAATGCGGCTTTTCTGCCTACCCCCGGGAGTGAACCAGGACCACAAGGAGTTCGTCACCCGCTCACCGCGCAATCCGGTTTAGCCAACTACGCTAGAGAGCCGGGCCCCATGTGGGATGCAGTTTTTCGTTACTTGAAGCCCCACCCTGGCTTTTGCCGGAGACCCTGAATATAGCCGGGCCATAAATAGGGGTTTCTGGGACCTCTTCAAGGGTGATCCTCATCGCATGGAGGCACTTTGTGTCACCAGGTGTGTATCGCTTGTGTGATGTCCTGGTGAGGTACAACAAGAAAGAGAAAGGGGGAAATCATTGGGGAGAGGGACAAAACCTTATAAATGTATATGGGTGGGAGGAGGCTCAAATGGCTTACGTTTTAAAGAGTGCAATAAGAGTTATTTGTTTGCGCTTAATGGCAAAGAAATATCACTTTTGGGGGTGAGCAATAATATGACATGTTTTAAAAAAAACTGAAAAGAGAACGCCTATAGACGGTTGGGAGAGGGGCACTTACGCGTTTTGCAAAGAAAAGGGGGGAGGGGGGGGGTTCCTCTCAAGGTACCGGGACCCCATGTTTCGACATCTAGGTATGGTTGGCGTAACCCACATTGTTGGATGTCAAGGTATCCACTTTCCATATACATTATTCTCCTGCTTTTGGTCTGCCCTTCTTGCCAGTTGATTCCCACATTAGTGTAATTTTTCCTTCGAGAAACCCCATGAATTTCCAGTGTTATTTTTGTATTGCTTTGATGACAAAACCGCGTGACACATGCGGCCAATTTTGTAGCCAGAAGTAGAGCAAAGGGCAACGATAGCTGTCGTGTTCTTATTTTACAAATTGGCGGCCTGGTCGTTTACCTTCGCTATATAAGTCATGACAGGTTTTTTTTTTTTTTAATGCTCCCGCTTCCCCCTCCCCACCCAATCACACCTTTCATATGTGCCTACGCCTCTGCCTGCTGCTACCAATACATCAGAATTTGTTTCATCTCCTTTATTTTGCTATCAGCATTTTTATGACCTTTCTAAACACCGCCAGCTTTAGTTCATTTGGCTGCTTCTTACTGTCAAACGGTTGCTTCCATAAAGAAAGAGGCCCACACAGCCTTTCCACAAACATTTGATTACTCTCTCTCTCTCTCTCTCTCTCTCTCTCTCTCTCTCTCTCTCTCTCTCTCTCTCTGTGTGTGTGTGTGCGTGTGCGTGTGTGTGTGTGACATTGCTCATTCCAGTAAATACGTCTGTGGGTGCGGTGACTATTTTTATTATCTCTTGTCACGTGAGTTATCATGAGGTGATATGCACATCTATCTCTCGGTTCTGTTATATAGATTAGTAATTAGTGATTATTATCATCACAGTACTCCGGACAGATCCATAGGTGCTCCGATCTCCTCCTCAAAAGCTTCACAAGTGTAAAACGACTGATGATGCCCGTTCTGTATTATATAGAAGTATTGCTGCATTTTAGTCATTCTTTTTTTTTTTTTTTTCAGTCTTTTCTGTTGTCTGTTGTTTTTGTTTTCAAATATGTTTTAAACTTTCCTTATCCGTGTCTTTTTGAAAAGTCACGTCTCTCAAAACCAGGTTATAAGAGATGACACTCCAAGGGCACACTGCAATCTGGGCTGCCGTTAGTCTTTAAAATAGTTGTCTTCACCTCTTTTGTCAGCATCTTTCTTCTTCGGTGATCATGTAAAGTAAAACAGTGGAGGACCCTTTTCCACGCCTTATAGGTGTATAGGGCATATAGGGCTATACCTATATTTTTATAGACCAATCGACACAAGATGGGTGATGTGGTCAACACCCGGTGCCCACTCAAGGCTGCGTCGACCTGGGAGCCAAGGTCATTTTTGAAAAAAGTCCGGCTCCGTCAGGGAGCGAACCCACGACCTTCATATCCGCGACGAGCGTCTAGCCGCTCGGCCACGGCGACTCCCTCGGTCATCATTAAATAGTTCAAAATCCCGTGTATGGCAGAGGGGAAATGCTGGTTGTCGAGACTCCCTTTGCTGCAGTAACGTGTACAATTGCATAGTAAATGAAAAAAGAAGGTCGTCGATAGTGCAGTTGGGAGAAAAGGTTGGAGCAAGAAAATATTTACAGTGGCAGAAATAACAGCAACATTCATCAAGTAATCATCAAGTAATCATTACACTCAACAAAGAGTGGTGTAGTGGAGTGTCTGTAGATTCTGTAATGAATCCCTACTCTGCGACAGTGTCCAAGAGAGGTGGAATATCTAATAGTTTACATGGGCATATATGACGTCCATTATTGAGTTGATTTGAGTCAAGAATTGACATCACAGCATTCGGGGCATTCCCACATTTTTTGTTTGAGGGGGATAGAAAATATATAGGTTATATAGTACAATTATGAGCTGTGGTTATGGTAGTATACAGTTAGACGGCGATACGTGTGTGGCTTGTGGTCATCGACAAACATGCCATAGGGGGCAAGAGTCGTTTATTATATTTAGTTAACACACGTAACTTGCTTGATTATTTCGACTTAGTCTGTGAGTGCCGGCTCCTGGACGAGAATATAGACACGTAGCTTTAGTGCCGCAACCTAGGGAATCATGACACTTGAGCTCCCCCTCCACCCCCCCCCCCCCTAAATTACCTCTTTTGAAAACCGCTTATTTTAAACATTAGTCCAGCGACATCACATGACTTGACATTACGATAAATAGAATAAACAACAATACTTTCTATTATAACTATGCGGCCATGAAGGACGTGTCTGTCTATCCTCAGAAAAACAGTTAGTGAGCCAATGGCGAAATAGTTTCGCTTCAAAGTCTATGTGTTATCAGGGAAGCCGTAATTTTTTGCCAACAATTCCTGGCTAGAAATAACAAGACAGGCATTGACATTGTAACCTTGGCGCTTACTCCCTCTCTCCTCATTCGAATTTTGAAAGAGGACTATGAGGTTTTCTTTGACCATGTATAGAAATGTCTTTAAAGTATTTATTTATACGGTCTGATTTCATTTCAAGCATATTTTTTAATTATTTGGTTAGTCCCCACAATAATAATATTAATAATTATAATTATAATAAAATAATAATGTACTGAATGGCAAATATGTATAATAGTAATATACTATATGTCGCATGACAGAATCCACACACCTACCGCATTAGGCAGGTCCACAGTCTGAACACCCCCAAAATCGTCATTGTAACTATGATATAGGATAGGCCGACCGTAGTTATATAGTTCGTTTGTTGTGGGGGAGTCCAGATAAGAAAAATCCCTTTAATTCACTCTGATATTGATTCTTTTAGGCTTTTAGTGTCGATTTACACGTTAGGACACATTTTCTACGCCTATTTAAAATAAATTGCCTGACCGATGCACCGCATACGTGAGCAGGATTCTTACACCAACTGCGGTAGTTGGGGACTGTATTTTTATGCGTGACTTCTCTATGGTCCGGTCTATGAGGCAGACGTATTCCCATGTTGTTGCCACTTGACCGTTAAAAAGACAAGATTCTTTATTCTCTTTTCATTTATCATGGGATTTTTGAAGATCCAGCAAGTGTCTGTGGTGCTGTCATACTGTTCCACCTACCAACTAGTGTCCGAGGCATAATAGTACTCGTCCACCATCAAGCAAGTGTCTGTGGTGCTGTCATACTGTTCCACCTACCAACTAGTGTCCGAGGCATAATAGTACTCGTCCACCATCAAGCAAGTGTCTGTGGTGCTGTCATACTGTTCCACCTACCAACTAGTGTCCGAGGCATAATAGTACTCGTCCACCATCCAGCAAGTGTCTGTGGTGCTGTCATACTGTTCCACCTACCAACTAGTGTCCGAGGCATAATAGTACTCGTCCACCATCCAGCAAGTGTCTGTGGTGCTGTCATACTGTTCCACCTACCAACTAGTGTCCGAGGCATAATAGTACTCGTCCACCATCCACCAAGCGTTTGTGGTGCTGTTATACTGTTCCACCCGCCAACACCAGGGAAGCGACTGACGTGAGTTATTCATCTATTACTGAAGATGAGGACTGCGTGCTAAGTCTACGTCTAACCGTCTCTGGGCATATGATTGTCCTGTGATCAATTCCAGAGTCATTATCGATTGGGTGGAGTTCGTCTGAGGAGCGAGTCGTTGCAAACTTACACCTTCTGGCATCTGGAGGAGCTGCTGGATCCAACGAGATAAGTTTAAGTAACACCATATAGCAGCTAGATTCCAAATGTGCCTTCATAATCTGTCTCCTGCCTCCTCGCCGTGATGATCCCGGAAAGAGACGTAGATTTATAGCAAGACCTTTTCTCCATCTGTGTTCTTTAGAGAATTCAACAATCATTCAAATTCTTTATGCTTCTTTTGATCTTTCTTGTTATGAAGTAATTATTGCAGTTAATTTATAGTTCACCAGTCTTGCTGTTCTTAGCTAAGTCGCTGTGGTGAATTAATTGTCATAGTCAGAAAGGTATTCACGTCTTGTCATATTCACTGTTGTTTACTTGTTTGACTGTGTTACGTTGTGTACCAGTCTGGGGGCAAAATAGTGATGAGGACGTCTGGCCGAGAGGTACCCAAGTGTTCATAATAACCCTGTGGAGTCAGAGCTCAAGTCACCTCATCCCTGAAACTGGTTGAATGGAAAGTTTGAACCGAGGGTAAGGCCTCTAGACGAACGAGAGCCACCATTCAAAACACCCCTGTCTCAGAGCACCTGAGGGATTTGTGAAAATATTCCGTAAGTAAAGGTGCGCGACAAAACTGCCATACGACACTATACTTGAAATGATATGAAATGTATAAACACGTACTTTTAAAGATAATTGCATGGATGTTTAAAGGGGCATCTTAGCTTTTTATAAAATAATTGGATGGGAGCGCGCTGAACTCTTACATTTTTTTTCAGGGTGAGCGGGAATCTCAAGGACCTAAGCTTACCTCCCAGCCAATTCTTGGCCTATAAAATATGTTATGTAATGAGCAGGGCGTTGTTGGATGGTCTGTGCCCCCTACCTCAATGTTCTTCTAATTTATGGAGTGTTGTCTTTAAGGAGTCTGAGCACCCCCCCCCCACCCCCCCCCCCTTACACCTAGATGGTAAAGAGGGCATGGTTGGGAGAGGCTAAGGCTTCCCAATGTTTTCGTACAAAGGGACATCAGACCCCACCCCCCCCCCCCCCCCCCAATTTTTTTTCTAGAAAATGTGTGAGGCACGGATGTGGAGGGATGCCCACCCCCCCCCCCCCCCCACCACACACACCTAATTTTTGCTTAGGTGGTAAAGATGGCATGGTTGGGAGAGGCTAAGGCTTCCCAATGTTTTCGTACATAGGGACATCGTTTTTTTTTTCTAGAAAATGTGGGAGGCGCGGATGCGGCAGGGATGCCAACCCAACCACCTCCCCCCTTCTTCCACTGTTTTGTTCATGGTTGCGCACATGCCTTGGTGCCAGCTGGCAGGAGTTTGTGCTGTGTGAAATAATCCTTGCTACTCTCATGACACATAACATCAAATGTTCTAAATAAATACATCTAGTTCCCCAGTGTACATTCCGACAAAACCTATTTAAAAACTAGGAGGTGCCTACGAATAGGTACGTGGAACGTACGTACCCTGTACCAAGCCGGAAACTTTGCATGATTTCTGAGGCCAAAAATATGAATTTGGATATCTTGGGAGAATCAGAAATCAGAAGCAGAAGAACTGATGCTAGCTAGCTACACAAAGGGGGGGGGGGGGGGGTGAATATATTTTTTATTCATTCTGGAGGTGAACATCATGAGCGTGGAGTAGGACTCCTAGTAAAATGTAATATACAGAAGAACATTAATGAATTCTGGGCTCATAAAGATATAGCGATACTGATCAAAATTACAGCCAAATCTTTCGATATAGCAACATTACAGACGTAAACACCAACAACACACTATAGTGATAAACAGCTGGAAGAACACTACGAAGACCTACAACAAACTCTAAAAGTGGTAAAATCAGCAGAGGTCTTAACAGTCATGGGAGATATGAATGCAAAGGTTGGAAAAATAAAACACAATCAGAATGTAGGGCAATTAGGTATTAGAACCAGAAATAGAAGAGGTGATAGGCTGACACAATTTTGTGAGGAGAACCTGCCTATTGGTTGTAATACTTGCTTCCAACATCCACCTAGGAAACTGTATACATGGAGGAGTCCTGCAGATAGAAGAAGAAACCAATCTGATTATATTATGATTCGAAACAGACTTAAAAAAAAAAAAACAGTGTTGTGAATTCCAAAGTGTATTCTGGTGCCGAAGCAAATTCTGATCACAACCACGTTATAAAAATGCGCATAAGACACAAATTCTGGTCGTAAAGCATCAAGGAAATCTCAGATAGACATATAAGCAACCAGATATAAGTCAACTAGTATGCAGACAGCAAATGCCAAGTATGGATGACTGAAGAAATTATGAAAAAAATGATTCAAAGAAAGCAAGCAACAACAACAAAAACCACACTATTGAGTATGCTATAATAACAAAGAAATACGTAACATGTGCAGAGTTGCTAAACAGGCATGGATTCACGACAAATGTAAAGAAATAGAGAAACTGGAAAGTAAACATAACACAAAAGAAGTGCACGAAAACAAAAGAAAACTCAGAAACAGGAGATACAATTTAACAGGAAATGGGCGCATCAGAGGAAAAGATGGAGTAATTTTAGTTGCTTAGAATGATATTACAAGGTGGACTGAATACAAAGAGGACCTATTTTGGGATAATAGAGGCATCATACCACAAGTGTTTAATCTTCACGATGGACCAACCATTTGAAAAGCTTAAGTGGAGAAGGTTATTAAAAATATGAAGCATGGAAAATCCGCAGGTCCTGACAAAAATAACAACGGAAATGATAAAATCACAACCCAGCTTTGGCGTTGATAGCATCACTGAAGGGTGTAATGATAATTACAATACTGGCTACATTCCAAAGGAATTGAAAATAACTATTTTATCGCACTGCCCAACAAGTCAAAGACCGCGGAGTATGAAGATTAAAGAACAATTAGCTTGATAAGCCATATCACTTAAATACTTCTCATGATCATTTAAGAAAGAATTAAAAATAAAATGAAAAATGTAATGTCTGAGGAACAGTTTGGACTTAGGAAAAATAGTGGTACTAAGGAAGCTATAATTTATTGAAAGATGCTGACTGAAAAATATTTAGAAGTCTAGAAAAATATTTATGCATATTTCATAAATTACAAGAAGGCCTTTGAGAGGGTGCAAGATGAAAAGCTGATTGCATGCCTCCACAATTTACGTTTAGATGGAAAGGATATCAGAATTATTAGTAATGGGGTTTAAACAAAAACATTGTGGGGAAAACAAGAATAGGCCCACTGCCTGCCCAAAAGCGTGTCGTAAGAGTCGACTACTGGGAGCTTTCTTCGAAGTCGGGGTACAAATGCCTGAGAGGCAAGAAACCAACAGTATGCATGCAAGTGAGTAGACGTGTGAAACGGTTGTGCACGCAACACTCAATTTCTAGAACAGGGCTAGAGTCCAGAAGTCAATGAACAACCAAACATTTCCGCCACAGTTTACAACCGATGAACGCGAAGAACATTTGATTACGACAATAAAATTAACGTATTGTGATATGTTAAACATACATACCAACACCAAACACAACGATGAAGCCTCAACTGGTTTACTGGAGCCGACAGACAAACTATCAATCACTGTTAACTTTTTAAAATATTGTCAAGCCATGACGTGTGCAGCTATATGTGGCCAATGTTGACCTGATTAATTAAGTTGATTCTGTGGTCTGTGTGTGTTTGCTGACGGGACTAATTTTTGCTCCAGCACCTTATTACCAAACATTGTGTCAGTTGATAGGTAGCGGACATGTTGCCTTGACTAGAACTAATGGATTGGACAAGCCGTGTTTACAGAATATCTTATGATATTGGAGCACTAAGTATCTTACCGGCTGACGTAGAAGAGTAAGTAAAGGTTATATGCCCTTTGCCACGCCTTCATGCGTATGGTGCGTATAGGGTTAGACCTATATTTTATAAACCAATCGGCACTTGGTCGGTGATGGGGTCAGCAACACGCCGGCCGCCTTAACTTCCCACCGTCTGTCGAGGGCGATGATATTTGTGTACATCTGGCATATTCCATAAACATATTTCAGTTATTGTACTGACAGCTTTCCATGTCATAACAAAAGGTTTTTAAAACATTTACCCGTTGTATTCTCCTATCGCTCTTTAAATACATATTTCTAGTTTGGGTACTAAATTCCACCTTTTCTATTCTCTTAATTAACGTGGCCATATTTTTTTTTTAAATCGCCGCATTGTTCTATTTCTGTCAAAGCGTTTACAGTAATTAAGCTCTTTATTTCGCTATCCGGAATTGTTCAGCATTTATTTGTTGCACCACATCTCTCACGATTCGGTACATTTAGAAGCGTGTTTACTGACTGTGCAGGATTCGCAACCATACGTTAAAACTAGGGCTGTACCGAATATTCGCTTCGTATTCGCTTTGGGGGCCGAATAGTGGACCTAATAACTATTCGGTATTCGAATACGAATAGTGGTTACCTTACACCCGTTTCTGGACTGGTAGAAAATAAACATATCAAGATTTCCCACCTTGGTTCATGCTGCCAAGCGTTATCTTTGTGCACCACCTTCGAGCGTACCAAGTAAACGTCTGTTTAATACAGCTGGAAATACCTTCAGTGAGACAAGAAGCTGCCTTAATGCTGGCAACATAAAGCTGTCAGTGACAATTTACAAGTTTAGTTACTTGTTATAAAACTAAGAATACTTTCATTCCTGTGTATGAGTTACCACAGACTGACTGACTGAATGATGCAAAACATGAAATATTTTTAAATGTTTACTATTCTGTACTACAATTTGTAAAGTAAAATTTCAGAGTACATTTGACATTATATATGTTTTCTTTTTAAATCTATTTTATACATGAAAGTGGAAGAATGGGCCTCAGTTTGAATAGTGGGAAGACAGAGGTAATGGTGGTATCAAAGAAAAGAATTATTCCTAAATGTATAATCAAAGTCAATGGTGTTTTTTTGGGACAAGTACAGAAATTTAAGTATCTGGGTAGATGGATAATATCAGATGGAAGATGCATTACTGAAATAAGAAACCGAATAGGACAGGCAAAAACTGCAATTTATAAAATGAAGAACATCTTATGCAATATATCTTTGTCATTAATGGTCAAAACTTCCGGTCAAAATGGAGGCTAGGCGGGCCACTTTTCGAAGCAGAGGCAAATTTTTTGCTTTTGCCGGACAGTGGCCGATGCATATTTGTTCCATTTGTAGACTTGATATAGTTTCGTCGCCCAGCTTCTGAGTTGAATGCATGGCGTGACACTGTGGGCTGCCGATTTAATTTGGAATGTTTTTTTCGACTGTGACCAACGTGGTGGTGTGAACTGTAGATTCAGAAAATGGCGCGATTCCTGTCGTTGCAATTTTGGTGGTGCCCGTATGTGATTAAAATTGATCGAGTGGGCAACTGCAGATCTGTTGGTGACTTCTGCTACATCAATGATGAACTGCTTTTCTAATGTCGGACTGTTTGTGTTAGCACTTCGGATGGCTACCGTATGCTTTAATGCGAGTTTATGCTACATATGCTGAGACAGCAGTCTGTCAATCTTTCCACAAGGAACTGTGATAAACATTCTGTGTGTTTTTTCGTTGGCACAGGAGCGGAGCAAAGATGGGCTATGAAGCTGAAACTAAGACTACCATACCATACCATCATTGAAGGTTAGAAAAAAATTCTTGCTTGCTACATAAATCCAGTTTTAACATATGGCTGTAAGTCCCAGACAATCGGTAGGCAGGCCAAACAATTTCTTGAGGCCTCAGAGATGTGGTTTTACAGAACAATGCTTAAAATACAAATTTGATTAGACAGCAAAAAAAAAAAAAAAAAAAAGCAACCAAGAGGTTTTGACAGAGGCGGGAGCCCGAAGATAACTACTCACAGACATCAGAAGGAGACAGTCATAATTTTTCGTTTTGTTATAAGATGAGGGAAAATGGAACATGTGGTGACCACTGGAAAGATATGTGAAAGGAGGGATAGAGGAAGACAACGAGAGAATATTCTTGACAATCTTGTTGCATGTCATGGAGGTGAGTCAGAACACGAACTAATTCCAGCTACAGGAGATCGCAGATTGTGGCGAGGCATAATCGCCCATGCCAGTCGGCAAAGCACCTGATGATGATGATTCACTATTCGTATTCGTATTCGGCCGAATAGTTGGTTCAGCTGTACGTATTCGGCCGAATAGTGAAAATCACGATTCGGTACAGCCCTAGTTAAAACTAGTTCTATATAAATAGGGGCAAGATTTATCTTTCTAACCTTCAATGGCATAGATGTGTTCTTGTTACCTTTAATCAGATTTAGAAGAAATATTGGAAAAACAAAAACTTATATCAAGAAATTAGTAACTTTGTGTAACACATTATAGTTCTACAGTTTCTTTTCGCGGGAAAAACAATTGTATATGTGATTTTAATTCATCTGCAATCGGCTCATTTAGCAGCAGTCCCGTGTCGTTTGTCCAGTATTTGCCAAACTTTAGTGTGTTCGCTGGAAGAGATCGACAAATAGCAACCAACCACTTGTTTAACGTTTTCCGAGTCAGGAAATCCAGCCAGTTAATCTTACTGTTACAATGTGGCACATCAGGGATGGCTAGAACTCCGCACCACGAATACAGCGGTGACTGTGGTCCACCGTACTGAACTGACAAGCGCTTACTGTCCTCGCCAAATGACACTTCTCTGTATAACTCAGTCTGTGCACAAAATAATAGAAAGTACATTTACAAACCTAGAAACACAGAGGGTGATTGAATATATATTCTTGGGTGAAGTCAAGTGTAGCGTGATACGACATTGTGATAGATTAGAATGCTTCACGAGAAAAACCATTAAAGTGGGCCACTGGGATGAGGTCCAGTTATTTTACAGTGGGACATAGCAAAGGGTTTCTTATCTGTTATTTCACCACATCGCGGGGTCCTCGAGATTTGGTAGGGAAATGACCAGAACGTCCGATAGTATAAGGCGGGGGGAGGGGGGGGGGGTAGGTTTAGGGCTAATGTTAAATAAATAGCGACTACTGCTAAGCCTCCCCACCCCCTCCATACTATGGGACGTTCTGGGGATTTTCCTACCAAATCTCGAGGGCCCTCGATGTAGTGAAATAACAGAAAAGAACCTAGCAAAGTCCCGAGTTTCTAGAAAAAAAAAATTGTTTGCACCAATGTTGGCGGGTCACAAGATTCTATAGAGTTTCTTTCTGAGCAAGTGTTATGTTTTCAGAAAAACCGCGTGACTAACAGTGTGTTCAGCACTTTTTTGCAAGGTATATAATCAGTTATAGATCTTGCTGTCATGCAGGTTTTCAAGTTTTGAACAACAGATTAACATCATGGCACACGGGTAGTAACCCATAAGTGTTCTGTTCTTCTTCTAACTCGAGTCTGAGTCCGAAGAAGCTCAGACAGTGCACAGGCTCTGTAGCAGCGGTGAGGATCCTGAAATACTTTGGGTAGATTTTAAACTCAACATTTTGCCCAGGCAGCGCCGTTAAAGCTACTCTTTTCCATTTCCAACTGCCAATATATTTTTTTTACGTGCGTAAAAATGCACACGGGCGTCCGATTTTATTACCCAGAGACCAGGGGGAATTAAATCCAAGTTCACATAAAAAAATCCCAGCCCTTACTGGGGATTGAACCTGGAACCTCTGGCACTCGAGGTAGACACAATGCCTTAAGACCACACATAGCCATTTTTGTCTTAACTAGGGTAGGTAACTTAGGTAAAGTAAAGGACCCTTTTCCACACCGTCAGGCGTGTTGGGTATATAGGGCTAGACCTATATTTTATAGACCAAACGGCACTTGGTAGTTACTTTAGATTTTATACTATCTATAGATTAATTATGCCACCTGTTGCTGTGTGTAATAGCCAATGCAAATACTTTATATCAATACATGTAACCAGTGAGCAACGTGGATAGTCAAGTACAATTCTCCCCCCCCCCCCCCCCATCTTACTCCCCCTGTTTACAGTTTTAACAACGAATATTCAGGAAGTACAGGGATAAAAGAGGCTCAGTATTAAACAAGCATGGTTGACAAGCACAGCATTATAGGCTGTGACACCCTGTATGTAAAGTGGTTAGCCGCTACCTGGCCAGGGATCAACTGTGGAGATGGTAGGAGCTCATTGACCGAATTTTTTTTTTGTTTTACCAGATATGCCTTATCGGTGACAATACGTGTGTTCATTGTTGCGTGGGCAATAAGGAACTCTTTAAGGATTTGATGACGCGTGGTTTGAAATGATATAACTAAACTTCTCATTATTGCTCCCAATATCTAAGTAGCCTCGCTTAAAATATCATTGCCACTATAAATACGCGTTCCTTTACAGTGCAATTGACCGATATAGTTTTGCTCTCTAATGCTCATGAAGGTCTGCAGGAATACAAGTTAAAGCCAGACGGGCGCTATGCAGGGAACAACGACGAATAGTAAAATCACAAAACTGGTGTTGTGAGTCGCTACACGTTGAGGGATAGACTGTAACGAAAAATTGCAACCCCAGGGGGTAATTCCGGTAATGTTTCGAAATGTCGCGAGGATGATCAGTTGGCCAGTTAATACAATAGGTAGATGTATACAGTAGTTCATATTGTATATATATAGCTTCTTTGACTTATAAATATGGTCTTATGACAACAAGTACCCGATGACTTTTTGTTTAAAATCCACATACCATGCGAAGAGACATGATAACAGGGGCATGGTAATCCAAACCATCATGAAAATTCAGTGTGGAATCGGGATACAGTGTAAGGAAACAGTCCCTCCATTCGCTGTCAGATTTGATCATTGTGTACTTATGTCCCCTGCAGCAACAGAACAATGACAAACCATGATCGTGATAGGCCTTCGGCATCTTATTTGGTTTTCGATACAACAAACAAGGTCCAACGGCAATCGGGCATGTTGTTTCTTTGAGAATCTCACCTTCTGCTTCTGATTTTACTTTCTTTAGAATTCGTTCGCCCATCTTTGTTTAATTTTACAAGTGTGACCATAACATTGAACGGTTGCTGCTAGTTGTCTTGCGTTTGAACAGAAAATATCTCCTGTTCTCTTTCTGTTTTGGGGAGGTAAACTTCAGTAAACACTAGCACCAAACATTGTTTGGTATTGACACGGATATGTGCAGTGCAGTGTTGCCACTTTTCTTTGACAAAAAACATCCAAAACAGAGTCAAAAAATATCTAAAAACATCTAAATTTGCATGGAAAACATCTAAAACAAACATCCAAATGAAAAGAGTCACAAATTACACAGTCTGGTAGTCTTAGTTTCAGCTTCATAGCAAACGGGTCACCCCATCTTTGCTCCGCTCCTGTGCCAACGAAAAACGCACAAAATGTTTATCACAGTATTAGAATTGCAGCTCATCATTGATGGTAGCAGAAGTCGCCAACAGATCAGCAGTAGTCCACGCGATCAATTTTAATCACATACGGGCACCACAACACTGCACGACAGGCATCGCGCCATTTTATAAATCTACAATTCACACCAACACGTTGGTCACAGTCGAAAAAACATTCCAAATTACATAGCAATTGATATGACACCCTATAGAATCGTGTCCTCATCTTTACTGAAGTCTGCCTTACAAGATCCACAGGATAAACTTAGCTTGGATGATGAAGTTGAAGCTTCAGATCCAAAATGACTCTGGTATGCGTTAGCTGTTCCAATTTCTTTCAATACCCAATCAGGAAGCTGAAAAGCGGAACAGCCTTTTCCTAATCTTATCAGTCTGAATTTTATTGTCAAGATAGCATTTAAAAGGTCAAATTTCATCCCTGTTTCTTAGGTTAGATTTGATAAATTCAATCCAAATGAAAAACATATAGAAAACATCTACCATCTAAACGTTAAAAACGCCATCTAAATGCAAGGTAAAACATCTAAATCTGATGTAAAATATCCAAAGTGGCAACATTGGTGCAGTGCAGTCCCGCACAAGCACCGCGTAGCACCATGCGAATTGACAACAAATGTTTGATGTTTTATTAAACTCAGGACATTCTCATAAGCTCTCCGTCCTTATCTTCAGCAGCAATCACAGAGTTCCAATTTCGATAGTACCAGTAACAGTTTAATTGTACATCTGTCTCACCATTTCCTGAAGTTTTGATCGTCGGCCAGATACCCTGCTCACTTCTTGCAGCGCCATTTTCCTCAGCAATTAATAAAATAAAGAACAAGCAACGGAATCAGTAGAGAAACAAGATTATTATGGCCTGGAGAGAATGAGGCACCTGGGTGTAACAATTAGGGTCTGGCCGGCTCACTACACTCAGTGGAAAGGCAAGACGGACAAATAACCAGATTGTGACCGGTACCATCAGTACTGGAACTCTGCGCTGGCTGCTGAAGATGAGGACGGAGGTCGCATGGGAATGCCCCGAGTGCTGTGATGTCAATTCTTGACTCAACTCCAATCAACACATTTATTGTAACGAATTCTGCATGGGAAATGTAAACATTTCAATTACATATAACGGAGACAAGTACATTGATGAAAATGTTGAATGAATTAATTGAATGCTAGAAATATGTTAATGAATATAATGTATGGTTTGTTTTATTATTCAAACCAATTTGTAACGAACGTGACATACAAGACAATGGCGTTAGTGACAGATAACAGAAAATCTATTGAATTTTGAATTTTATGATGTATTTTGATTATGTAAACAATTTTTCTTCACTGATTGTAAAAGTTTTTTCACATGAATAATTTTCATACTTTAATAGAGACGGAAAGGTAAAACTTGAAAATGAAAAAAATTATAGACAAATGGGACCACTAGAACTATGGGAATTGGGTCAAGCTCCTTGGTGGGAAAATATGAAGATCCAATTGAGACGGATACCAGTGGGAGTGACCCAATTAGTACATACAGTGGAGGTGGGACTTTGCATGTTTTGCATTACTATTCCCTAGTCGTTATGGACTATATCACCGAATTATGGGTGTCTTGGGTGTTGTTCTTCTTTCGGCAGACTGTGAAATGGGCTGGGAAATGTGCACAGCCGATATGGTCTTCCGCACTAAATTAGGAGTGCTGATACCATTAAGGTATATGGTGCTCACTGGATACAACTGGTGATGTTACAAGTAGAGCTCATATTAAACCTATGTAAGGATAAGCAACGAGCGATAACTAAAAGAATTGTGACTCCAAACCTTCAAAGTATAACCAGACTGGGGGGGGGGGGAGGGGGGGGGGGGGAAACTTTTTTGGGGGGTAATATATGGGTGGAAAGGGGGGGGGGGGGGTTGCAATAATGGGGATTCGCATGGAACCCCTGAGGGTTTACGATGTGATGTTAGAATGTCAAAAGGCCAGGAAAACTAGGGACACATGGGAAAGGTGTATCTTCCGTGTCTTGTGAGCTGTTGTAATGATAAAACGTGGGATTGGAACGAACGGGTGAATGAAGAGATGACATAGAGTCAGTTGTTGTTTGGACAACATGGGGAGAGGTTGACGGCAGAAAGGAGCGACTGTTATGAATGGATGTCGGTGATATTGTATGAAAGTTCCTGAGACTCAGAGAAACATGGTTGGGTCAGTGTGGATCTGAAGCCAACGTCAACAACTGTGAGAATCTGCTTTCCTGGATGGGAAACGAAAGCGATTGGCATGAATGATATGTATGGATCGAAAGACAATTACAGCTAGATTTTAGTAGTAATGTTTCTACAGCAGTATTCGTGATTTGGTCCTTGTATTATTAGTGAGAACACAGAACAGTAACTAGGCAGTATAGTTGTTGTAACAGCGATAAACGAAAATTGCCAATAGACAACCAGCCAATATGCCTGGTTATTATCTTTCAACAGACAGTGGCACCATCACAAAGTAAATATTGGTGGTGTGGGCTGTTTGACTAAAATAATGTCCACAAAGAATACCGTTCACCTACTATGTATCATATATTTAAATAAACAACAAAGAGACTGAAAGTGTCGCAGATTCTGAATATTTTGCTTGATCAATACAGAGGCTAAATAGCATGCGAAACCTACAGCATAGCACCTGCAAGCAAGTTAAATAAAAAATGAAATCATGCGCCTTTCCCGTGGCAACATAAGATTGTAAGTCATGGACTGTCACTCAGTCTCTGAAGAAACAAATCGGAGCTTTTGAACTAAAATGCTACATACAAATTTTTAGAATATCATGAACAGTTAAGAAGGAGCCATCCACGATTTCCTCCTTTTCAGCCTTTGACCCTTACCTGCAACCAAAGCTTCATACAGAGAGTGTTCCCTGTCTGCAGCTACTCTATGAGTTATGACTTAGCGTATCTGCAATAGTCCGCAATGCAAGGATGTTTCGCGTGCACTCAATCGTGGTGTCTCTTGTACATCACAGGATCACCCGCATTGTTTCATTTTGCATGCTCTACAGTTTCTCTAGCTGATTTCTCGAGACAGCGAGTAACCCCAATCCATAATCAGTCGCTGAGATGATTAAGTGCTGGTAAAGTGTGAACAGCATTCTATGCTCCCTGTCCATCGCTGCCATAATCTTTAGTGCATTAAGGCCTTTTTGAGCCTTTGTCACAACCCCTCTATGTGATCCTTGGAAGACAAACTTCTGTCAAAGGTGATTCCCAGGTACCGCAGTCTGTTGTCTCTTTTGATGTCCCTGTCATTATTTTGAGTCTGGGAACATTCGCTCTACCAATCCTGTTGTCCAAAGGACACCACAGGACGGTTGCCTTTTTTGGGTTGAATACAGCAATCATCTCTGTACACCAGTCGATCACCTTGTCTACTGTCGCCTGTAACTCTTGAGCTATTTGATCCCGATCTCGCCCTTCCTATATACAAGAACATCATCTGCAAATGTCAATATTCTGCCAACTCGATGTATTTCCAGGTATGCAATCTTGCTCGTAAAAACATTGAATAGTACAGGTAAAATTACAAATCACTGTGGTAGTCCTGGAGCTATAACACATGGTTCAAAGGTCCATGAACCCAGGCGGAGAGCTACCCGGCGAGTATACAAAACGGCTGCTATCCAGTTCACCAACCAAGGACAGACTCCATTCTCCATAAGCGCTTTCATCAAGATACTTTATCTGACTCTGTTGTAAGCGTCTTCTAAGTCAATTGCCGCTGCCATTGTTTCCTGTCTGTTCTGGAAACCTTCGAAGGTGTCAAAGGCAAAGGTGGCTGCATTTGACCATGTGTCTTTCCCTGACCGGTAACTTTCCAAAACTCCTGGAAGGAGCTTTCCCTGTTCCAAAAATTCTGGTAGCTTACCCGCCACTATTTTCTGCAACACTTTACCAAAGGTGTTTTGTAGGGTTATGATCTTGAAGCCGCTAAGTGTTAAAATGAACCTCTTCAGTAAAGCCTCCCCCTTCTCTTTGCCTGTGGTTAACAGCATACCGTCATCTCTTTGAATTGCTCCAACTACGCTGGGCCAATCTTTCTTGAGCATCTGCCTATGTAGCTTCCAAAACTTTCACAATGTCTTGAAAAGACCTACGAGCTTTTTAAGCCTTGACTTTACTAGATTTGGAGATTAATACCGAACATGGCAGTTGATCGTTTTCGTGATTGCCCAGAACAGTCCATTTGGTATATAGTACTGCTGAGTGGGCAACAAACACCAGGTCAATAGCCGTGTATTAATCACGTGGCCTCACAGCCATTCTGCTTGGCCTCCTATAATTTATGCAAACACAGTTTAAGTTGACTATGGTATTAGCAAGGGGAAACTCTTCCCATTCATTGTTCCGTGTATTGAAATCCTCACAAATGAGGGATCTTCTCTAGGTCTTTCAGCCAATCCAACTGTTGCCAGGGATCTCCTCTAGATCTTTCAGCTAGTCCCAATGTTGACAGGGATCTCCTCTAGATCTTTCAGCCAGTCCTACTGTTGCCAAGGATCTCCTCTAGGTCTTTCAGCCAGTCTCATTGTTGCTTTGTGACTAATGAAACCACAGCAGCATATATATTTATTATGTTCCAGCTTAGGTCACCAATCTCCATCTGTATTCCCTGCACCTTCACAGAATCATGATTCCACCGAATCAGGTCAAGTTTTAATCCCCAATTCACTAGCAGACATTGCTCATGTCCAGCGGGGTTTACAAAACTGATATATCCAGGGCAATGATATGTGTCTGCATTCAGCTCTTGAAGCATGATTACATCAAAATCGTTTATCAACCTTTCTAGCATAGGCCCTCTCTGTCTGGCACTGCGACAGTTCTAAAAGCACACTCTTACATGGTTGAACCCAGCCGTTCTGTTTTTCACCGAATCTCCTGCCCTTCTGTTTCTCTGCTTTTTTCTCTCACCATTTCCTCGTTTTCTCCTTTTCACTCTCTATCTCTCTTTGCTGCCCGCTAGCACAGAGCACGTGCCTCGTCGCTCCGGCGATCATTCTTATGAAATGAAAAATCCATACGAAAAAATTTGTTATGACGCAGGAAGTAGCCGGTCACCCTAGTAGAATCTGCCTGATAGGGAAGATGCAATGGATGTCCCCATGGAGTCCACACGCCTGGCACCGCCCCTCCTGCTGACCAGACGTCTACGGGCGACTGACTATCACACAACCATTCAGCTTCTCAGCACGTAGATCCATTTTGGGTGGGGTTTTTTTAAATCGAGATTGTCTCCTCTAGATTCGTTGTGTTTTGTCCCAGGGCCGCAAGGTCTTGGTTTAGGAGGTCATCTTCTGAAGGATGTGCCTTTTCGGTGACGCACAACAAAAAATATAATCATGAAACTTCAGTTTTGTGTTTGTGTTTGTTTGTGGGTGTGTGTGTGCGTGCGTGCGCATGTGTGTGTGTTCCCTTTCGCTGCTATGGACGTATATATACTTCTGTCCCGTAGACTGCAACAGACGTATTAATATGTCTTCCGTTTTCTGTGCCCTCACTGCTAAGGAATACATACGTCTTCGACTTTTCTTACAGATTGCAATGAAACCGTAATTGTAGGGGGTAAAATGGCAATACACATCACCTAAATCTGATCAAATAGACGCATTTACATACAATTAAAACCCTTATCACGTGCGTTTAAGTGTATTTAGATGCGTTCGACGTTTTCTTGTTGCTTTGTTACAGTAAAAACGTGGTCGGTGAACGGTGTATTTTTTTGCTATGAAATATATTTCTGTTTTTGCGTTAGTTTACTTTTTATTTTATTTTATTAAATATAAAAAGACAAGAAAATTGGCAAATTAAAGTTCATGGAGAATTAATAAAGTTTCTTTCATGAGTAATAGGACATGTGTGTGTCCCTAGTTTTCCTGGCCTTCTGACACTCTTACGTCAACTCGTTAACTCTCTGGGGGTTCCCTGGGAATCCCCATCAGTTGCTATTAATTTTCCCTTGGCCTCTTTCTATGAGTCTTGCCAGTTGCTGTTATGTTCTTGAGTCTATTCCTTTCATTGAAATATCTTCTGTAATAGAACAATGACATAATGGTAACTGTTTTGTATCGTCTTTCTTTCCACGCCCTAAAACATGCTCTGGTCTGTAATAATTATGGTCTTCTCTTCAGTTCAAGTTCTTAGAGGCTTTGACAAGCATCTTTGATATTTTATAGCTCTAAAACAAATGGGGATGCCTAACGTTTCCTGCAGTTTTCGTAAGCTCCCCTGCCTTTCCATTTCTAGCGTGCTGGTGTTTTTTTTTTTTTTTTATGTCATAAAACTGCAGTCTGTCTGGAGTATTAGATAGTTGGAGGACTAATTTTGATGCTTTATTAATATCTTACCCCAAACAGAGAACATCCACAGGTCATGGAACAGTCTAATTTTTCAGGGGGTGAAAGATAAGCTGCATGAAGTCGTGGGACCTAGGCTGTAGGCATTCGTGGGACCTCGGTTGCACTCTCTCATGAGACGTAGATGGGGTGGGGTTAGGGCCAGTTCTAGATGTTTAGGGATCTTTAAAAGCATCAGAAAGCCGGGAAACCCAGTCTTACCACCCTCTAAATTGTTGGACTGTCCTGTGACATCGTCTAGGTGAGAATATTCATAAAGAACCCTAATTTCAAATATGGGAATGTGGCAGCTTTTTTACAATTTGGTGTCTGCTCAGTTTAAAGAAGTAATACTATTTCTGCTCTCAAGTCAATGCAGGCTTTCCATGCCGATATCGAGGGTGTCCCGGTGTTGCAATTTTGGATTTAATGTAAAGTCATCACTTCATTTTTTTTTCATTTTTGAGGCTTCTTTAAAAAACAGCTTGTGACATTGGGTGTCCCAACACTAGAGGGATACTGAATATCTGGGTTTCATCATAATAATCATCAAGGGCATAAATAATGAGATCTTTAGTTGATATGCTTGGAATTGTGGTTGGTGGGCACAATATAAACAATTTACGTTATGCTTCATCGCAACAAGTCTGAAAGAACTACAGGAAATTTATAGACACTGTGGTGGAAGAAAGTGAAAGAATGGGCCTAAGTTTGAATAATAGGAAGACAGAAGTAATGGTGGTATCAAAGAAAAGAATTATTCCTTAATGTGTATTAAAAGTCAGTGGTGTTATTTTTGGACAAGTACAGAAATTGAAGTACCTGGGCTCACGGATGGCATCAGATGGAAGATGCATTACTAAGATAAGAAACAGAATAGGACAGGCAAACACCGCATTTTATAACATGAAGAACATATTGTGCAATATATCTTGAAGGTTAGAAAAAGATTTCTTCCTTTCTTCATACATCCAGTTTTAACATATGGCTGTGAGTCCTGGACAGTCGGTAAGCAGGCCAAACAATTTCTTGAGGCCTCAGAGATGTGGTTTTACAGAAGAATGCCTAAAATACACTGGACAACCAAAAAGTGCAACCAAGTGGTTTTGAAAGAGTCGGGAGCCCGAAGACAACTTATCACAGTCATCAGAAGGAGACAGTCATCATTTTTCGGCCATGTTATAAGAAGAGGGAAAATGAACATGTTGTGACCAATGGAAAGATCTGTGGTAGGAGGGAGAGAGTAAGACAACGAGAGAAGATTCTTGACAGTCTTGTTGCATGGCATGATCGCCCACGCCAGTAGGCAAGGCATCTCATGATGATAATGAGTGCACACGCCCTTTGGAGGTGACAGGTTCGATTCCTGGAACGGTAACAATAGCTTTCGATTTTCATGTTGTCTAGTGTGTTCTTCTATTTTTCCACTGCGGTACTCTCTGTATAGCCGTTCACAAACAAGAGAAATCCACAGGTCAAGGGACAGTCTATTATTTCAGGCGTGGTAGATTAATCATATAGTTTAGTAATTTGGCATTTCATTTGACGTGCAGTTATGTGCTGTCATATTTGTGTGCTTCTGGTTTGTGTGCAGTGCAATTTTTTTTTGCTGTGCATTTTTGTGTATGTGTTGTGGACTGTATGTGCAACCAGGAGGATGCAGTTTTTGTTGTTGTTGTTGTTTGTTGTTGAGGATGCCGTTTTTTTTTCTTCTGGGGAGTGGAATGCAATTTTGCTGGGAAAGAGGATGCTGTTTTGCAATTTGCTTGTGTGAAACTTTACGTGCAGTCGGTACTGGGGTAACCCGGAAACCCGGTCTTACCAACCTTTAAAATATTGGACTGTCCCGTGACGTCATTTGTGGTCGGCAATTAAGAAATAACTGCCTTTTTTTTTTTTTTTTGCAACTGCTGCACACCGCTTGAACTCTTGTACTTTTTCTTTTCGAACTGTTGTACCAGTTTTCTAGTTACAGTTTGTACTGTATTTAGTACTCCGTTGATAAAGACTTTGATCGAAAAGTTCGGTAGTGTTTGTGTGCGTCTTTTGTATTCCCCCCGTTGAGTTAAAAAAAATTATAGTAATAATTTGTGTTTTATTGAGCATTTCTAAAGGTAAACAAGTTAAAGAATGAAACAAGAACTATAACATTAAAGTCCAAATGATCGACGTCATGTTTTGTCGCATACGGCTTGGGTTCTCTCTGCAGAACAACTAGCCACCTGCCGAGAGAGGTCACACAAAGCACCAACTTTGGCTATGTTGATGATCCCCGTGGATTTCCGTAAACACTGAGTTTATGAACCAAACGACGCTGCCGTGAAACGAACTGACGAAGTTCAGACGCGAAGTAAACGGTTTGACCACTTCACAACAAAGACTCCCAAAACATGAGAGTTATGAAGCCAACCAATATAAGTCGAGGCATATATATATATATATATATGTGTGTGTGTGTGTGTGTGTGTGTGTGTGTGTATAAGAGGATTAGAAAGGGTTAGAAGTAGAGTCAAACAGACTGGGGATTTGGGAGGAGGTGGGGGAATGGCAGTGCGAGTTGGCAAAAGATGGAAGGCTTGGTTGAGAGCCTAGCCTAGGGAGAGAAAAAAAAAACCAGCAGGATAATGAGGTTATACGGGAGGATGGGAGATAAAGGAGCCAAAATGTGATGAGAACAATAAGAAGATTGTTGGAAGCGACCGACTCGAGACTAAACAATTGCAAATACCTTGTACTCTCTCTCTCTCTCTTTCTCTCTCTCCTCTCTCTCTCTCTCTCTCTCTCTTTCACGCGCTATAATACAACAGGAACCACTCACTCATAACTGAGCTGGTCTCTAACGCAGACTGGACTCCCAATCAACGTTTACCCTTTAATTGAACCCGCACCTGCCAGAAGCTTTGTCCAAAATGAGGACAAGGCCATACCGACTGGGCCTTTATTATAAAAGTGCAAGCAGAAAGTATCGCGCATGACTTTAGTCTGGATTTTCCTTGCCAACGTACAGAGTTTTTCACCGCGATCCCTGGGAAAACAAAAGTTATAGCAACCTTGCACACCATCGAACCATTCTTGTTTCTATATCCATTCCATTATGCATTCGGATTCTAAGAAGGTAATGTAATTATTTCATTTATTAATAGTTCGGTCGAGCGCACGTGCGCGTTTAAAATTCCTCACATTATCCTTCTGTTGTGCCATTACATGCCAGTTCATTCTCCCATTTCGTTCTCTCCGGTGCAGTCCTGTAATTAAAATTATCCATAATATAAATAAACAATTCTTTGCATTTCAAGTACCCAATGTCTTTTCAGCCGGACTTGTTTTTAAACATGATCTTGGCTCCCAAAGTCACCCAGTCTTAAATTGCTACAAGGTCAAGCCATGGGAAGTAAAGGCGACCGGCGTGATGTTGACCACATACTCACCTAGTGCCGAGTGGACTATATAATAGGCCTTGCACTAAATGCCCAGTACGTGGAAGACTTGGAGAAGTCTCCTTGACTTTACCATCCTCTTTCGTTGGCTAAAATAAAATAAATTGCTGTAAAATATTGTCTCTCTATTTAAACCTTGCGGTTTTATTAGTTGTAATATCCCCAAAGAAAGCAGTAATTATTGCACTGAACTATGAAATTCACACATCTTACAATTGTAAATATATAATTTCCATAATTAGTAATTTGTTTTGTTCATTAATGGAGATGCTTTATTTGAAAAAGTTATTTGACTGTCTACTCACTTTCGCCGACCCAAAGGTCTAGGGTTCAAATCGAGGCGGATTTCTGTCAAAACTGATCTTGGCTCTTAGGTTGACTCATGCTCAGATAAAAGTAACGGTCCCTCTTCACCGATATTGGGCATATAGAGCTAGACATATATTTTTTATAGACCAATCAGCAAGCTTTTGATGATGTAGTCAACATCACCTCTGTTGCCTTTGCTTCCAAAGGACTATACCTGGTACTAGGTCAAGGCTGGGTCAGTCTGAAATGCAAGGTCATTTTTTGTAAAAAGACTAGCTCCCTCAGGATCCGAACCCACAATTTTCCGATCCGCGGGCAAGCGTCTGGCCGCTACACCATAGCCCACCGTCATCGTGCTATGCTGGGGAAAAATCACCACGTTTAACCAGCATGGCCGAAGAGGAAGCTTTAGGTTGTAACTGTAACTAGGTTATGTACACCATAGCCCACCGTCATCGTGCTATGCTGGGGGAAAAATCACCACATTTAACCAGCATGGCCGAAGAGGAAGCTTTAGGTTATAACTGTAACTAAGTTATCTACACCAGATAAAATGGCCTAACACTGCAGCCACCAAAACCCTGAAAAGGACTCCTGCAGTGTTGATGCGATCAAAGGAGACAGACTTAATTACTGTACGACTAGGGACGAAGTCATCTACCTGTGAGCTAATGGGCCACTCGGTCGCTGATGTACTACATCACAGCAGTCCCCTTCTTGCTCATTGTTGAATGTTGACCTAAGAATTGACATAGCAGCACTCAGGACACTCCCATAATTGTTCCGTCCCCATCTTCAGCAGCAAGCGTACATCCGTGTAGCCCTTCCCTTGAGTGTTGAGCGTTGGCCAGGTCCCCTGGTAACTCCTTGCAGTGCCATTCTTCTCAGACCAAAATGATCTATCTGCACCGCCACACTGTTCGCTCGTTACCAAAGGGCCCACACAATATCTAGCTTGTCATACATCATTTCACCACCAAGTGGTGAAGAGCCCACCAGTCTATCTGCCTGCTTATTTCCCAACACACCGACATAACTCCTCCCCCCCCCCCTCCCCCCCAAATGCTCAAATAAAATAGGTACCATGTAATGAATGTCCTAGGAATTAAAGGCTACTTGTGTGACCACATCCAGTTCCTCTTGGTCTATACAAACATAGGTCAAGCACTTTATGCCTGATGGGCCAGATGTGTGAGGGGGGGGGGGGGATCATTTACGTTACTTTTTACTTGTCACTTTCAAGTCTGTTCCATCCACATGTCCTTTTGATTTCAGATAATGAATAAATGTCAAAGAACCAGCAATATGAATTTAATTATCAGCTTATGGCTTGGTGCAAGCCTTCTTTCTAATCACACATTATCCCTTGGTATAATGTTCATTTTTTTATTTGTAAATTTGAAAAAAAAATTACATTCTGACTATGTTGTGTAATGTGTTTTGTACTGTGAAAATGTCATGTACTGGGGAAATGTTGTGTACTGTAGGAATGTTGTGTACTGTGAGAATGTTGTGTAATGTGAGAATGTTGTATACTAGGGGAATGTTGTGTATTGTGGGAATGTTGTGTAATGGGGGAATGTTTTGTACTGTGAGAAATCTGTGTACTATGGGAATGTTGTATACAGTGAGAATGTTGTTTCATGTCTCAAAAAACAGTCACTAGTTATTGAAGCCAAGTGTTAGAAAAAAGAGACACAGTGACCAAATAAGAAATGGAAGGTAAACATCCTTCTCAGGAATGTTCAAGTTGGTCGAGGATCAGGCTCGCCGAGCCTTTCACCTTTTCCCTTAAAATTAGAGACTTACCTGCGCTTGGCCAAGATACCATATATGGTAAGATAGAATTATAGAGAATACACTAAAATACTAATTCATTTTTTCCATTATTGTTTAGTTAAGTATGTTCATAATAAACGTGTGTAGAAGTGCAGCTGAAATCTCACAGTTTGTGATAAACATTTGTGCTACTGTAGCAAAGGACTGTATGGTTAATCAGAGATAACTGTGTAAGAGGTATGGTGGTGATGATGAAGAGGGCAGGAAATTAATATTTAGCCTTGAATAATTTTGACAGAATGACCATTCAGGCCAGATGTCCAGCAAAGGGAAAACACCATGGATGATGTACAATGGACAAGTAGTTGCTGACTCTCAGTTTTGTATCGAGTTCCTCAAACAGAATCTGCATATGGATACAGACAAGCACCTGACTAAACAGGAACAAGCTGTGGCCAGAGCACTTAGAGAACTTACAGAGGAAAACTTATACTGGTATGTTCACCTTTTAGCAGACTATATCAGTGCATCTCTAATATTACTATCCTCATTTTAATAGTTATGTTAATTTCTGTATGTGGTCATATTTATGATCTTTCTCTCCTAATGAATCAAGCCTTTGTGGCTTTGGGATGACTGTAGGTGAGGATAGTGAATGACAGACTAGCACTTAGATGACCACTTAGTGACTGCACTTTCAACAGCCCACAGGAGTTTCTGACAAGGACATTGTGACAGACGAGTGAAGACTTAGGATTCATGGGGGAGCTGACTAGCCGTGTGGTGAATAGTGGACTGGACAAAATGGACAGAGGGAAGGGTTGTTGGGGAGTTAGCTCAGAGACCTAGACTGAGATGTCTTGTGTTTTGACCATTAGATGTTTTAAGTTAGCAACGGCTAGTTTGTGGTTAACATGTTAGTTAGCTTTACTGTATTATAATTTAAATGTAATGTATGTGTTATAGAGAGATAGCCCATTAAGTTTAATTATAGATGTTTTCACTCTGGTACTTAGCTGTGTCTTAGCGAGATGGTACTGCAAATGTAAAGCAGAAGACAAGAATAAGTTCATGGGCATAATACCCAGGCAACAGAATGCACTGATGTGGTCCGTCTGATGATACAACCCAAAGCCGTGCAGTAGCACAGCAGTCACAGTGTAAGATGCAATGGCACAGGAAAGAGCTTAGGTCAGAAGCTGTTGGTTTAGATCTGGTTAATGCCTGGAAGCAACTGGAGGGCCAGTGTGTGAATGGTGATTTTAAACCACAAGGTTTGCAGCTACTTTTGCTTTTTTATGTGTGTATGAAGTGTACAAAAATAGACAGGAAACATTAGTGGAAGCATTTAGACTTGAAGATGCCTACAGTAGAGTCAGATATTATATTTTGAAATCTGCATTCATGAAGAAGAACTATGCAATATCAATCCTGAGACTAACATAGGCTTCTGCGATTCCACCAGAGTTCTCCATTGAATATACAAGCAAGATTTCAGAACTGAAGCACCTGGCATATTGACATTTGCAGATGATGTTCTTGCATATAGGCAAGGGAGCGATAGACAACAGGCAGCTAAAGAGCTACAAGGAACTGTAGACAAAGTGACTGAGTGATGTACAGAAACATGGAATAAAGTATGCTGTTCAATGTTCCAATCTTTTCTGTAATAGATTAGAGACTGCTTACCATATCAAAGAGTCAGCTGCTGAAACTTAAACACCTACAGAATAAAGCCATGAGCGTAATTCTGCCATGCACAATAAATAACCCAGTAGTATTATGCAATATACATGTTCAGTGCCAACTATTCTTTATAGGTCTCCCTGGGGTGAAGAGGATATTCCACAGCTGTGGCTTCTCCACCTTCCACCTCCATAGCTACAGAAAGTGTCAAGAGGGTCGGTGTATCACTTACCTCTCTCTCGTTGTACTTCCAGAGGAGATTAATGTGATAGACCTTTGATTTACCTTTAATGTTGATCTTATAATGGATCCTGGATATCTTTTCTCCCACCGTATAAGGGCCTCCTCAAGCTAATTCTAACTTAGACTTCCCTGAATGTAGATGCAAAAGAATCATCGTTCCTTCGTTTACCGGTTGAAGTGTGCAGCGTATCTCTTACGTGCACAAATCATATTCTCCTTAGCCAGGTCCCACCCTAGCTTTAACCTTTCCTTGAGTTCCTGTACATATTGTGATATGGTTTTCAAGGAATCATCTGCCCCTTAGTCTGTCCATGTCTTCCTGAGAATGGTCAAGGGTCCGGGAATGTGTCTTCCAAACACCAAGGTCGAGGGCGGAAATCCAGTAGAGGCATTGGGTACTTCCCGGTAGGCAAATAGTACTGCAGACAGATACTCGTCCCATCTCTCTAGCTTTTCCTGGGTTAATCTTCTCAGAAGCGATACCAACGGTCCATTAAACCGCTCATTCTGGCCGTTTGCTTGGGGTCGGTATGGACTGGTGCAGATGTGTTGAGATTTGATTATCTGAAAAACTTCCTCCATTAATTTCCCTCGGAACTGAGATCCATTGTCTGTCAGTATCTGCGAAGGGAATCCCACTATTGTGAAGATGCTCATCAGTGCCTCTGCCACAGTCTTACTGTCGATCTTCCGAAGGGCGATAGCCTCCGGCCAGGCCAAACAACAGTCTACCAAGGTCAAAATGTAAGCATTCTTCTTCTTTGTGAGAGGAAGTGGTCCCACCAGATCGACCGTGACCCTTTCAAAAGGTGTGGAGGTGACAGGAGTTTCCACCAATCCGACTGGAGCCACCTTCTGACACTCCGGACAGGATTTGACATAACGCATGATATCTGCTGACATACCTGGCCAAAAGTAATGACAAGCAATGCGTTGTGTCGTTGTATGAATTCCCATGTGGGCACTGTAGGCTATAGTGTGTCCCATCTGGAGAATCTGCTGTCTATATGTTTTAGGTACCACAAGCTGACTGTGTTCTGTATACTTGTCACTTGCCCATCTATAAAGTATCTTACCTTTAATGAAAAATTCTCTCTTCTGAGGGGGATTGTGACTTGCAGTTAATTTTTTTAAACATGCCTTAAGAGTTGGGTCACTACTTAGGGCCACCTTGATTTCCTCAGGTAGAGGATTTACATGAGGAGAATCTTCTGAGGCACTCTTATGCTGTGCTCGGGTGGTCACCGCAGCAAGATGCTCTGAGGGTTTCTTCGGCTCTGCTAAAAATAAAGCGCCTAGAATTAAATCAAAGGTACAGTGTTCAAGCACTGCTGACTCAATTACCCCCGAGACATACTTTGATTTGACTTTAATCTTAGCAATCAGCAAGTTTAAAGGTTTAGCATCCAATATAGCACATTAGAGCTCTATGAATCTGCTTGTATACTGGTCAGGTTTTACAAACTCTGGCCTCACCACAGTTCCGTACGAAAATCTGCTATCATATAGACACTTTAAAAAATATCCGTTAGCCCAGATCCTCTCTACCACAGGTGGCCTATTGGAACCATTGTACAACTTTTCGTGGGTAGAAGGTACTACAGTAGACAACAAAGCTGATACTTGCAAACCCCCTGACTGTTTGGATTTACACTCACTAGTCCAGTGGTTATTGTTCTTACAAACTTTGCAGTATGGCTTTTTAGGTCCATTAAAGGGTTGCCTCTGTTGTGTTCCCTGAAATTTTGAGGGGTTCTGGGGTTGTGCTTGGGATGAATACTTTTTAGGGGATTCATTTGGATGGGTTTTATGACCATTACCACCATTCTTCCTTTGGGTTTCCCATCTATACACACCTCTTTATGTGCCATCTCATACCTCTCAGCATACATCAACATCTCACTCAGTCGGTCAGCACCATTCTCCGTCAAGAACATTTGCATAGGGCGAGGTAATGTCTCTCGGAGTTGCTCCGTTAGGACCATCTCCTGTAAATCTTCAAAAGAAGAAGAGTATCCAGACATTTCCCTCCACCTAGTCAAATATCCCTGAAGGCGACTGGCGAACTGGGGATAGTTCTCCCCTGTCAACTTTCTCTTATTTCGGAACTTCTGTCTGTATGTCGCAGCATTTAGTTCGAAACGTTTCAGCAAAGCCTGACACAATGCATCATAATCAATCTCAGTACCGGTGGGCATCCGCTGATAAATCTCATATGCCTCACCCCGCAAACCTTGAGCCAACTTCAACGTGTACATATTCCTTTCTAAATTGTACAAAGATGCCAATTTGTCAAATCGGTCTAGGTACTGTTCAATATTCTCAGCCTTTGGGTCGAAGACTGGCATAGAAAAGTTCATCGCTTGAGCCTAGCTACTGTGCACCATCAATCTCAGGTGTAGGAGATCTGGGTCTATTACCCTCTCTCTGCGCCTGAAGTTCCAATTCTCTTAATCTTACTTCCTGTTCCAATCTCATTCTTTCTGACTCCCTCTCAGACTCAATTCGGAGTCGCTCGGTGTCTTGAATCCTCTCAGATTCAATTCAGAGTCGTTCGGTTTCCTTTTCTGTCTCAATTCTGAGTCTCTCTGCCTCACGGGCTTCCATCCTCATCTCACGTTCCGTGGTTTTGATCCACTCGGTCATTTCCTTACCCTCCAATCCTATCTGGACAGCCATGTCCTTCAATTCCTGTATAGAAATTTTTGACTGCGACACCCACCAAGGTTGTACCTAACCCCAATATACTGGAAACACCACAAAACCCCACAACTTGATCACAGATCACTCCTAAGAGTACATTCTAAGAACTGACACAGAGTGGTCACAATGTGTTAACAACAAAATACAAACACTGAACAACCTCGTGGCCAAGATCACCAGCAACTTTAAAGATTGAACAGAGTATACAAACAATATCCTGACGAGACCACAGATTTTTGAGGATATGTGTTCTGTCACATATCACTCCTGTCGCGTGCCTTTTTTAAGGATTTCTCCTTAAGAACCAACAGCACTCTGAAATAATTATGTTGAGTCATTGGCTCGTATTGGTCTAAGGGATGCCCCATGGCCAATATACGCTCAACTTATTTCAGGAGGGCAACTCAAGTGTTGGCACTACAAAATATATAATATTCCTAGGCACACTTGGCTGGACACCCCCACTACTATAAAAAGATAGCCCCCAGGTTGATAGTTTACTATCATAACCATGTTAACACAGATAACAATTATTACTCACACAAACATCAAAGCTAGACAGTTAGAATGGTGAAATAGGGACCTCCAAGTCAGCCATGAAAATTTATGCATGTAATCAGTACAATATATACATAAAATAGTGAATAGGTAAACAAGATCTCAGTGGATGGAGCTTAGTACACAATGACACGACCCAGATATTGAAGCAGCCAGATTGCCTTGAGATGTACACGAGTTCATCACTGGAATCACAAGGAGCTGTGGGAAAAGAGCATTATGGTAATTCATAGATTACTTATCCCAGTTCATAGGTCGATGCTCCACTCAGTCCATGGTGATTCGACTGTAGTTGACTCAGGTATCTATGTCTTTAGTTGATCTGGTACCAGTTGATTACCTCACCATCGAGGACACAGGAACTGCATAGGGACTCAACAAGTCTCTCTCACAGGTCAGGTCACGAAACTGCCCCAGAGCTCAACCAAGCTCTTGAAGACTGGTTCACTCGATTAATGACACAAATGTCGGCAAATGTCCACTTGTCCTGGAGCTCACACACACACTCTTGCCATGTTGATGTAGTGGCACAAAGGGCAGGACTTTAGGTTATGCTTGGTGCATAGAATGGTATGGGATGGTGGTTGTTGGCTGGACTGTGATTTGTCTGCCTGATCTCTACAGAGGTCTCATTACAAGCCTAGGAAATCTTCCAAGTTAGAACTGAAACTATGAATGCGCCAAATTCTACAAATATTGGATACACGTCTTGACACTTTGGGATCAGGTGAAAGAATCCTTTTTTCAAAATCAAACTGCGTCTCTAAGAAAGAAGTTCCTTGTATTCATGAACAAGGAGTAAACCGGTTGACAGGAATTTCTAAATAAAATACCGTAATTCGCCAACCTACAGTTGCAAGTTTGAAAATGAAGATATATCAAAGCAACCAGAGGGTCTAGAAATGAATATTTTACCAGATAAAGGTATAGATCAGTATAAGGAACTATAAACCTTTCTGGACGGGTCTAAGTTTGAAATTTTGCTGAGTACGAGTGATATCAACTCCCGACTCGTCCACTGTGTATGGTGGCTGCTCATCTCACGGCACATACTCCCATTCACCTTGCCGTCTCAGTTTCTTCAGTAGACCTTCTTTCCAGACCTTGTCAAAGGCTTTCTTCAGATCTATCCATGCCGTTAGCACCAGCTTCTTTCCTGGAAGGCATCCTCAATTTCTTGTGAAAGGTAAGTTGTCTGGTCTTCTGTGGAGTAGCACTGTCTAAATCCTGCCTGCTGCGGCATGAAAATGTTTTCACTTTCCAAGTACCATTGGAGTCTAAGGTTGACAATACAATCCATTGTTTTACAGAGGCAGCTGGTAAGACTGATCGGTCTATAGCTGGAGGATCAGAACTGTCCTTTCCTGGTTTAAGCAGAGATATTGTAATTGCTTCTCTCCAAATCTGAGGAACTTTGCCACTGGTCCAACAATGATTAAAGATCTGTAGCAGCTTTATTTTGGCAGTTGTTCCAAGGTTCTTGATCATTTCGTTGGTGATTCCATCAATTTCAGGTGATTTTCCCATTCTCAGCTTAGAAATTGCTAGCTCTAACTCGCTAGATGTAAATGCTGCCACCAGTGCCTCAGGTATTATATCATTTTGTCTTGTAGGCTGTTTGTTCTCTTGAACCTCTCGCTGTTTCTCTGGGCTGACGTTAATGTTGCTGTCTTCTGCAAAGGAATCTGCAAAGTGGTCAGCTGCCTGTTTTCTTGTTAGGATGGCTCCCTCTTTGCATAGTGCAATATTACCATTTCTTCCTGGTTGGCTTATTAACGAGGATGAACTTATTCTCATCCTGCCAGTCCTCTAGTTTCTCTCCTCTCTGATCCATGTGATCGTAGCCCCAATGACTCCATCATTAATTTGCTTAATTAACCTCCACAACTTCCTTGTGTCTCTTTCAAAGTTTAGATACTTTGTCTTTTCCTGCCAGCTTGTCCGTATAGCCTGCAGTTTGGCTCTTTGAAATTTGGCCTTTGAATTTTGGTAGTTGTTGAACTGCTCTTGACAAGGTCTGGTCTCGGCTTGTTTTCTTTCTGTTTCCATATTGTTGTGCAGTTGCTCCAGATCGCAATTCCAGTACGGTTTATATTGTTTACGCTCACCTCTTGGAACTGCTTCTAGGGTTGCCTGCAGCATGTGTTTGCTCAACTCTTGGACTACTTTTTCACGTCGTTATTTGTGTTCAGATTTTCCAGCAGAACATTTGTGCAAAGCTGATCAACTTCCAGTCTGCCTTCTTAAAATTCCACCTTGGCTCTCTTACAGACTGGCTTTCTATAGTTAGAAAGACTGGTCGGTGGTCAATGCTTCCTAGTTGCTTCCCAACAGTTCTGGTAACATTCAGTCCCATGTCTGCTGAGTGAAAAGCTAGGTCTGGTGTCGAGGTGGTATGCCATGATCTTGAGTAGAAGGTTGGTGGGTCGGTTGGCTTATTAACGAGGATGAACTTATTCTCATCCTGCCAGTCCTCTAGTTTCTCTCCTCTCTGATCCATGTGATCGTAGCCCCAACTTTGGGGGTGGCTATTAAAATCCCCACAAATGATCATTCTTTAAATTTACTAGTACTGTATCCAGTGCCTGAGGGCGGTCGCTCGGACAGTAATAGTTGGTCAGATGTAAATCTGTATTTTCTAACTTGAGCTCAAGAGTTTGATACTCAGCACCTTCCATGTATGTTTCGATCTGGCCGGCAAGGATGTTATTTTTGACCAGGGTAAGAATTCCACCTTTTCTCCTGTCTTTGCAGTCAGATCGGAAACACTGGTAGCCTCTGATCTTGAAGGCCATATCTTGTTTGAGATACATCTCTTGTAGGCAGCATACATGTATATTCTCTTCGTTCAAGACGTTTTCTAATTCTAATTTCCTAGTATTCACTCCCTCTGTGTTCCAGTGCATTATTTTAAGACTAGCTGTATTTTCTGCTTTTCTGGTTCTACGGGGCATTAGGAGGAGGCTTTGGGTATTTGAAGCTGGGCTCTTTCTATTTGTCGTAGGCCGGTAAATTGAACCACGTGTACATGAGTGGGTCACACTGTGAAAATCATACTTATTTGCAGATATAGAAATATTCCCTGTTGCTTTTGTGCATGGCATCCTGATTGCTGTGGTGCGCCTCCTGGCTGGTTGCCTCCAACTTCAGCACCTTGTTTTGCTAGAGTAGACTAGGGTCTTACCCGTGCTGGACACCCATGTTTATAATGGGAGCGTGGCTCCTACGCGGTTACATCATCGATATTAGGACGCGGCCGCCGTCGTGGCTATTTTGTGGAATTTATTCCATTATAATACTTGGTATCCATGAACAAGAGAATATCCATCGTCAATGAATTAGTCATAATCGCACTCTGTTATCTAAACAAAAACACCGATTAAGTGAAAATTTTAAAAATAAAATTGTGTGTCGCCACAAACACGTCTTCACGCTGCCATTTCTAAACCGGAAGTCCGTGAAGAGTTCCAATACTAAAGGTGCCAGTAGCATTCTGATTAAACATCTCGTCTTTCCTCTGAGCCTCGGGCATCTTACAGAACTTCTCGTCACTCTCCCACTGCATCCATCTCACCAGACTGGTGATCCATCTGCTCCTCTTAACTGTACACGCTCTCCCACAAGGCACTAACCACGTCTGCCTTATCATGTAGCAGTATTCCACCAAGCTGTGCAGAGCCAGCAGTCTGTCTGCCTGTTATTTCCCAACACACCTGCGTAACCTTTGAAAAAATCCAGACAATACTCCTAACCCGTGTTCTCCACAGCGAGGCATGCCACTCTGCATGAAGCATGCCTGTCCTGATCTTCCTCAGCCTGCTTTCTGAGTCAGTTATAATCACAATGTGTATGTTTGTGTGTCACGTTCTCTAATCAGTGGAAAGCTGCAGTGACTGCCTCCACCTCCATTCTTAAGCTGGATGTTGTGATATCATATGCTAGGCTCTCCTGCACCAAACGTCAAACATTACTTTTTGCTAAGAAGCCCCAAGCACTTCTGAACTGTCTGTGTAAATGATCAAATCATCTGAGCGAGCATTATCTTGAATTAATTGCTGAATTACCACCTCAGTGGCACCTGCTGGCCAGTCTCTGCATTCCCTGCTCAGTGTGTTTATGACGTCTGACTGTTCAGGTTGCACTTTGACCCACTCCTTTCCTCGCCTAATGTTATCAAGGATGCAAACCTGTCTGATTGTGTCTTCTGCCTGAGGCAGTAGAGATAGCAGAGCCATTGGTTCTTTCCTAATAATTCACCACAGATGACGTCACGGGACAGTCCAATATTTTTTAAGATGGTAGGAGCGGGCTTTCCTCTGTCTGTATGTCTTCCAAGGCATTGCAAATAGTTTTGGTTCATTTCCTCTTCCGGAGACATCTCTCCAGTCACTTGTGTCTGCTTGCGTTTGCCTCTGATGTGATTTGTGTGTTCAGTCTTTATCACCATGACAAGAGCAGCGCTGCTTTCCTGCAACATCATGGCATTCTGCATAGCACCAGATGTTGTGACAATAAACGTACGATGGTGTTACCGCAACAATAGTCTGCTCTGCTGCTGCTGCCGCTACAGCAGATGCTGCAATCCAACCTCTCTTCAGATCAACTAACGTGTAAAATTGTTCTGATTGTCAAGTCATGCGTGAACCCAGCGGTACACATCAAGAATGATTGGCCCTGTTTAGGACCGCCCCCACAGTAACCAAGTGGCAATTTATTCTGCCCGATTGCACATAGAGTGTCACACAAACAAACTGCAAAACGGCATCCTCCTACCCAGCAAAAAAAAAGTGTTGTCAGCTGCCGGCGATATCAAGTGTTCTATATTCCACGATGTGAGTGCTTTTAATGACCCCAAAACATCTGCAACTGGCCCTAACCCCAACCCACCTACATTCTACAAAAGAGTGCAGCCTAGGTCCCACTGCATGCAGCCTAAGTCCTCCTCCCTACCAAAAAACACACCCCAAAAACTGCATCCTACCGATTGCACATACAGTCCACAACACATAGAAAAATCCACACACACAAAAACAGCGTAAGAAGCACACAAAACTGAAAACTGCACAGCACAAAACTGCACAGCAAATAAAATGCTAAACTACTACACTATACAACACCACCTAAAATATTACTGTAAAAAATTTTTGTATCTGTGGATTTCCTGTATTTGTGATGAAATATATTGGAAAGTACCGAGCCATTTGTTAATATACTTGTCCATATCCTTGCAGGGTATTGCATTTTTTTGTTTTCAAAGAATAAACAGTGGCAAAACTCTTTGTTCTAATGTGGATTAGGTTCGAAACTTTCAGGATTATACTAGGCAGGTCTAATCCTTGCCAATGGCTCTGATATAAAGGCTTTAAACATCACAAGATCAGTTTCCATCATAAATCTGACGCAGTCTTTTCATGCTACATAACTTTTTCTTGTTCTTTGCTGGAAATTGACTGACTATAAAAAAATTGGAAGAAGTAAACTTTAAGGGAATTTTTAGCATATGGAACATTTTATATTAGAAGATATATTTCATGAACAGCACAAGAAGGGACAGGGTTAAAAATACCAGTATCAGAGAAAAAGCTGAAATAGGACCATCTCTCTCTGAAATATATCAATATACAAAGAATAAAATGGTTCCGCCATATAATGACACTGCAGCCAGACCAAATTGCGTATAAGATTTTTTTTTTAACAGCAGAACAACTGGGAGGAAGGCAATGAGAAGACCAAGAAATAAGTGGATATTTGGTGTAGCTGAAATAAATTAAAAAGAAATGCAAAAACCAAGTTATTCAAGAAGCACGAGGAAAATGCAGAAAACCATAACACCTGGCTGCAACATATTGCCAGTGAGATGAGAAAAAAAGAAGAAGAAAATATCTCTTCACAGGTTGAATACTATTGTTCTTGCCGATGTAATAAAAAGGTTTCAATTGTCTGTTGTCCTTCATGATTTTATTTATGTACTATAAATAATAATATTAACTATCAGCCTTTGGGAAAATCTCTTTTCAGGACAATGTGCTATGAAACATTCATCAAAAATCCACAGAGTTTGGACATTCTATTAAAGGACATATTTCCTCGACTGAAGACTTTCATCTTCAAGACAGTGATGGGAAGAGTGATTAAGAAAGAGTTGTGGGGTCATGGCATTGGTCGACACACAGATGCTGAGATATGGGACATTGGGCGAAAGGACTTAACAGCTCTTTCACTGATTCTAGGTTTGTAATAAGCCTGATAAAATAAAACCAAGATATGTTTTATTTATAATTCACTGTCAATAAAGCTAATTAACTCATTTCATACTTGGAGCATGGCAGTATCAAGGAAATTATTTATTTCTTGACAAACTGTTATGTATTATTGGGAGTATTATGGCCTTTTCAGTCACAATAAAATCATACCAAGACTAGACCCCCAAAAAATAATAACAAACTTTCTTCTCTCTAAAGTTGCTGAATTCTCACTGATTACTTGTCTTTTTGTTTCCACTTGAAAACCGTCAACAGTTGTCTGAAAATGATCTGTATTTAGAAATGAAGAGATTTGGTCAGTTCAGTTCAACATGTGTTAAGGTAATTGGTAGTTTTATCAAAGAGCTTTTCTAGACATTAGTTGTTAGTCAAGGTTCCAACTTCACTGCAGATATACCATCCCATAACTGCTCAGTTGCTGTGCTGCTGGAAAACACAAAATATCCTTCACTGTCCCATCTGAAAAAACTATTGAAAAACTGCAACATT
Organism: Candidula unifasciata; assembly: GCA_905116865.2. Taxonomy (NCBI): domain Eukaryota; kingdom Metazoa; phylum Mollusca; class Gastropoda; order Stylommatophora; family Geomitridae; genus Candidula; species Candidula unifasciata. The sequence goes on along the minus strand of CAJHNH020006412.1, from coordinate 1,074,720 downwards.
TTAAAGCTCACTCATGCAAAGTAAATGCCCAAGGCAACCATCAGATGTGCCAACTTTAATAGTCTTCCATGAGAATTGCAGCTCACCGTTAATTCAAGCAGTCAGTCATGGAAGCCACCACTGCACTTACAATACTGCATAAGTATATGTAATTCCAAATGTCGTCAGCCGTCTGCCATTTTTAGTGCAGTCTCAACACAAAACTGCCCTTGGCATACAAAAAAACATCCCACATGAAATCTACAGTTCACACTGTCACACAAGCACTCAGCTTAGTAGCTGGGTGTCAGTTAGTAGCTGAGTGTCAAAACTGTTGGACTCTTATTTCCAGAAATGAGGAAACTGCATTAGCCAGCAAATAGCTGGAATCAACAAACCTTATGAAGACATCATACAGGTGGAAGATGTAAAAAAGTGAAAGACACTTCGCCCAGGCCCGACGGGGTAAGATATTCCCACATGAAAGACATGAGTGATGCAGACCTGTTTGAGATGACTGCTTGCTTCGACCAGAGCATTAGGACAGCTTCAGTCCCAGAAGAGTGGATGCACAGCTACATGATTCCACCTCCTAAGCCTGGCAATCATTCAGTACTCAGGGGCTTTAGGATCACAACCCTACAAAACACCTTTGGTAAAGTGCTGGAGAAGATAGTGGCGGGTAAGCTACAAGAATTTTTGGAACAGAGTAATCTCCTTCCACGAGGATTGGGAAGTTACCACCCGAGAGAGGACACATGGTCAAATGCAGCCACTTTTGCCTTTGATACCTCTGAAGGTTTCCAGAACAGAAGGAAATGGTGGCAGCAGCACTCGATTTAGAAGACGCTTACAACAGAGTCAGATACAGTAGCTTGATGAAAGCGTTTATGGAGAAGGGAGTCTGTCCTTGGTGAATTGGATAGCAGCTGTTTTGTATACTCCCCGGGTAGCTCTCCGCCTGGGTTCATGGACCTCTGAACCATGTTCAGGACTGCCACAGGGATCTGCAATTTCACCTGTACTATTCAATGTTTTTATGAGCAAGATTGCATGCCTGGAAACACCTGGAGTTGGCAGAATATTGACATTTGCATGTATAGGAAGGGGAGAGATCGGAAATCAAATAGCTGAAGAGTTACAGGCAATAGTAGATAAGGTGACTGACTGGTGTACAGAGATGAGTGCTGTAATCCACACAGAAAAGGCAACCGTCCTGTGGTGTTTTTTGGACAACAGGATTGTTAGAGCTGATGTTCCCAGACTCAAAATAAATGGCAGGGACATCAAAAGAGACAGCAGACTGCAGTACCTGGGAATCACTTTTGACAAAAGTTTGTCTTTCAGGGATCACATAGAGGGTGTGGTGACAAGGGCTCAAAAGGTATAAATGCACTAAAGATTATGGCAGCGATGGACATGGAGCAGAGAATGCTGTTCACACTTAACCAGCACTTAATCACCTCAGTGATTGATTATGGATTGGGGTTACTCGCTGTCTCGAAGAGTCAGCTAGAGAAACTGGAGCGCATACAGAATGAAGTTATGCAGGTTATCCTGGGATGTACAAGAGACACCCCGATTGTGTGCATGAAATACATGCTTGCATTACCGACTGTTGCAAATAAGCTAAAGGTGCTGCAGGCTAAGCCATACCTCAGAGTAGCTGCAGACAGGGAACACCCTCCGTATGAAGCTTTGGCTGCAGGCAAGGGTCAGAGGCTGAAAAGGGGAAAGTCGTGGATGGCTCAAGCAGAAGACACAATAAGACAAGTATGCATGCCGGAGAACATTGGGCAAGGAGTGGAGTGGTTTAGAGTATCAGTGGGAAAGTCTGATCTTTGTAGGGTTATGATAACATTGGGCCGGGTGTGCAGAGAGTGGCCAGCGGGTGCTACAACAGTTGATTCATGACAATTCACGCCCAGGTGATTTGATTGTCTATACAGATGGTTCAGTGTTGAGAGGAAAGAGAAGTGCCTGGGGGTTCGTAGCGATAGCTAATGGAAAATCCTTAGTGCAAGACAGCCTAACATATGACACTACAACATCTAGCATGAGAATGGAGGTGGAGGTGGTAACTGCAGCTCTCCGATGGCTAGAGAACAAGATGCATACACGTGTCGTAATTGTAACAGACTCTGAAAGCATGCTGAAAAAGGTGAGGACAGGGATGCTTCGAGCAGAGGGACTAGCTTCACTGGAAAGGTCACGGGTAGTAAGCATACCTTGGATCTTTTCTTCAGGCTATGCCGGTGTGGTGGGTAAAAAACAGGCAGACAGATTGGCTGGATCCGCACCACTGGATAGGGAATTGATACATGACACGGCAGATGTGGTCAAGGCCCTTGGGAACAAGCAACGGAATCAGTAGAGAAAGAAGATTATTATGGCCTGGAGAGAATGAGGCACCTGGGTGTAACCAGAGGGTCTGGCCGGCAAACTACACTCAGAGGAAAGGCAAGATAGACTTTTAACCAGATTGTGACCGGTACCATCAGTATTGGAACTCTTAGCTGGCTGCTGAAGATGAGGACAGAGCATGCATGGGAATGCCCCGAGTGCTGTGATGTCAATTCTTGACTGAATTCAACTCATAGCTAGAATCAAAAAACTTTTCAAAGCATCAGTGGCTGAAAGCCTATCAGCCATATCAGACTGGAAGAAATGTAGCCATTATTTGATGTTATCACAGATGTCACCGCACATTGGGCATGCTCAGCCTCTGAATCAGAAGCTACTCAAAGTTACCTCTACTTATTGTTCCCATGAGAAGCTGGTAATAATTCTCTTCTCTTGACCTCAAAAACGGTCCCAGTGTGCTTCACCCAGCTTTATTCTTGGTCAAACAGTCATGGCAGAGATTCATCATTATTCACCAGCTTTGTCCATACAGCGTTGATAATATCATCTGTGTCTGTGATTCTTTCAACATGGATTGGTGTGTTACCTGCCAAATAGTCTTTTCTCTCATTCACTGCTTTTCACTCTGTCTTGTCCAGGTGTTTAGATCCAGGTGGAGGTCAAATTTGGTAAATGTCACTTTATTATTCACTGACCTTAAATGTGTGCTTCATGGACCCATCAGTATAGATGATGATGTTTTATGGACATAAATATTGATCTGTCTATGCCCTATTATTTGGTGTGGAATCGCTAGGTAGAACTTCATGATTTTCTGGAAATGTTCAAGTGGAAACAAATGTGGCTTGTATTTGTTTAATAAGCATTAACTGTCAATGGCAGAACAGTATTTATAATAGAAGACACTAATAAAAACTGTTACTATTGGAAATAATGAAATTGAATACAATTAGCTTGATTTAAATGAAAACATTACATTGCATTTACTAAGAACGTAGTGGTTTACAGCTAGACTGCAATGTCTGCTCCTTTCAACCTAACACATCAAAGTTCCTAATTAGTTGCCTTTTGTGACATGCTTGTGAAAGGGCAATGGGCCTATACCCCGTCCCCCCTTCTCCAGAACAGAGCCCCTGAACCCACATAGGGATGATGATGGTGCATTTTATTCACACTCTGATACAATTAATGCAAATTAATGCAAAAATGAGTCCATTTTTTCCCAACATCAATATGCAACATTAAAATGCTCTTTGCATAGAAACAAATTACAATTCTAGAATCAGCTGCTTGCAGACTTTTCCATCACAACTTCTACACTTTTAAAGAAAATAAACATAACAAAAATTGGTTGCAGAAATGATTAAGTGACAGAAGACTAATGGCACAAATTATGAAGTGACTCAACTGTCACTATGCTACATTACCAGCTGTGTTGAGCCGAGTGGTGTTGAGAACTGACATCACAGCACTCATGACATTCCCATAAGCACTCCATCCCAATCTTCAGCAAACAACAGAATGTCAGTTCTGAAAGTACCTGAAGCAGTCTGACTGTATGTCCATCTTGCCTTTTCTCTGAGTGTTAACTGTCAGCCAAATCTCCCAGTGACTCCCATTCTCTCCAAAGTGTGATGGTCTCTTTGTGCTTTTGCACTATTCACTTGCTTCCAAAGGGTCTTGACCACATCTAACAAGCCATGCATTAGTTTACCAAAATGTGTTGCATAACCAGCCAGTCATTTCCAAACACACCTGCATGCCATAGAGAAAATATCCATAAGTTTCTAACTGCCAGCAACTCCTGAAGCGTTGCTTTATCACTCTGCATGGAGCATGCTAGTCTCCACCTTTCTCAGATATCTTTGTATGTATGTTACAATCATAACATATGCGTGCAGCTGGTTCTGAAACCAATGGAAAGCTGCAGTAACTGCCTCCACCTCCATTCTCAAACCAGACATTATGGTAGCAAATGTGTAATCTATTGTCATATTTCTGTAGCAGACTACACTAGAAAACATGCATGGAGGTAATACATAGTTGTATTCAAATTACAAAACCCAGAATATTTATTAAAAATAATAAAGGATATCTGAGATGTGATGACACATTAATGGTCAGTTGTTTCTTGAGCCCAAAAACCTATATTGTAACTGAGGGAAAAAAAGGTCAAAATAATAAGCACTTTATAAAGATGCAAGCAGGGCAGTACTCACTTAAAATGACATAGGAACATTTTTCAAGACCAGTCTGAGAGTGAGACAGGGCTGCATACTATTCCATGTCCCTTTCAATGTGTATTTGGAACACATCATGAGAGAATCACTAGAACATCATGAAACATTTCTATCCATTGGCAGAAGACAACTGTGTCATTTACATTTTGAAGATGGCATTGATCTCGTGGCTGGTTCTGAAACAGAACTCCAAGAACTTACAACAAAATTAGAGACAGCCTATGGTAAATATGGCACAGAAATTATGTCGAGAAAAGCAAGATTCTTGTAAATTGTCATAATAATCAAGTACCTACCAACATACAGATAAAAGGGGGAAAAACTAGAAGAAGTTGAAACCTTTAAATATCTTGGCTCCCACACATGTAATGATGGCAGCTGTACCAAAGAGATCAAGACAAGACTTGAAATGGCAACAGCCACGATGTCTCAGCTGAAAGAGTGGAAGAGCAAAATCAGCATCGCAGCATCGTTCAATATTTACAAATCACTGGTATTGACTAATTTTTTAAATACAGATGTCAAAGTCAGACTCTCACTGTGGAAATGGAAAGGAGGATTCAGGCTTTCGAATGTAAATGCTATTGATACATTTTACAAATTAGTTATTTAGAACACAAAACTAATAAATATGTCAGAGACAAAATATCAAAATTTGCAGGACATCAGGAGCCTCTCTTCGCAGTGGTGAAATGTTGCAAGCTAGCTTGGTTCGGGCATCAAGTGAGACATGATTTGATTGTAAAGACTGAACTTCAAAGGGGGGGGGGGGAGGGGGTGTAGTTGAAGAGGAGGAGGGCAAAGAAGAACCTGGAATGACAACAAAAAGAAATGGACAAGACTAAGTTATCATCAAACAGAAGACAGAGAAAGATGGCAAGTTTTATGTGCTAGTGCTTCCATCAATACACCTGCACGACCCTAACGGGTTTAGGGTTATGGTATGTTCCTGATCACGGTATCTCTCCTGACATATGCCCATCCTCATGCTGGTCAGCCTCTGCCTCTCTTCTAAAGCCAGTGCCATGCCCTCCATTACTGTTCTTTGCAAGCCATTGTGACATTTCATGTGGCTGAAGTATTTTATTTCCAAGACAAGATGATGTTTACAAGTATGGCCTTGCATACCATCCAGATATATTGTAGTAATGTTAACTTACGACAGACATGATGGTAAATGTAGACTAATCTATTTGGTTTCCCACTGACATACAAACTATAAGATTTGCATGGAGCTCTCCCTATCTTTCAAATTTCATTCTCCAGCTCTTCTCTCCATGTGCTTTTTGGCCTTCCTTTATGCCTATGCCCCTGTGGGTTCCAATGCAAAGACATTCTAGTTATGCTGTTCTCCTGTTTTCTCAGTGTGTGTCCTATCCAACACCAGCGTCTTTTCCTCACCTCTTGGTGCACTGAAGCCTGTTTAGTTCTCTCCCAAAATTCTACATTAGTTATTCTATCATACCATTTAATTTCCTCTATTTTGCGCAGGCACCAGTTAATGAATGTCTGTAATTTATTAGTATTTGCCTTAGTTGTTCTCCATGTTTCCACCCCATAAAAAGTACTGATTTGACATGTTAGTTGCGTATCCTTTACAGGACGTTGCAGAACCAACCCCATCAGCCAGGTTGGCTGTTGTATGGTTTCACTAGGCAAATTTACATCCAGTTGTTTGCCACTGCTTTCTGGACGGTCGGCTCCCTGATACCACGGTCGAAACCAACGCAAGGTGCATGACCCGCAGCTGGGATCGAACCCGGTATCCCGGCATTACGAAGCGTTTGCATCAACTTAGCCACAGAGCCGATGATTTGACATTAGAATTACAAATATTTAGTTTAGTATTTCTTTTAATTTCTTTTGACTTCCACAAATTCCCTAGTGCTATGAAAGCTCCTCTTGCCTTTTGTATTCTTATTTTAATATCTCTGTAAGTTCCTCCATCTTTATCTACATTACTGCCCAAAATGGTGTACGACTCATGTCTAAGAGTGGGGTACCATTAAGAGAAATCACATTAATTACTATTTGCCTGATTTATTCTCATTATCTTTGTCTTTCCTTTATGGATTTTCAGACCAAGCTGCTATGATCTCTCATCAAGTATATTTAATTTATCTTGCATCTGATTCCGTGAATGGGACAGAAGGAAAATATCAGTGAAGTCCAGATCATCAAGCTGTTTTGTAGGGGTCCATTGAATTCCTTTCTTGGTGTTAGCAGTTACTGTTTTCATAATCCAGTCATAAGTTTTCATAAGCCAGTAAAAATAAGAGGCGACAAAAGACATTCCTGTCGCACACCTTTTTTTTTTTCAAATGTATCTGTTAGCTTTCCCTCATCAACAACTCGACATTTCATGTCTTTATATGTTGCCTTTACTAAGTTATTTTTTTAGTGATTCAGACTGTTAAAACACAGATTGTGGATGCAGAGTATTGGAAACCCTCAGCAAGAAAATGTGTGAGTCAGGGAAACTAGCAGAGGGTTCAAAATCTCTTTAGTGGGTCGTGATGAGATCAGTATTCTGATTATAATATAATTCTGTCTTAAATTGCTGTCAGAGGTGAACAACACAAGCCACAGATGTAGATTTGGAAGGCTTACTGACTGACTGACTACCTCCCTCCAGACACACTGGACACCACAGCATGGTGGTCGTCAGTCTAACAGGTCAAATGCTAGACACTTAGATCAGCATTATAAGATAGTTGCAATTTAGGCACCCATAGGACCTCATCAAGTACTACTTTGTCATGAGATGAAAAGGAAAATAAAGTGACACATGTGGAATGCAGGAGGAACCATGACGATAATTTCCTAGACTTATGTAAGGTCACAAATCTGGATCTAGAGAAGAGACGTGCTTAACAGTTGTTGACTAGTCATCATCAGTGTGAATAACTGGGCATGAACAACTCAATGGTTAGAAGCTTGCCTACGTAACTACAAACTTCTGGGAGACTACATCAAGAGAAACTAATATCTTGGTGGTAAAGATGTTATCATATTTAGTAACACAAGTCGGAAAACAGCAGCTCAAAATTTGGCAAACAGCATAATATATATAATGGAAAATAAATAATTGCACAATAATGTTTTTTATTTTGTTTGAACACAGTTAAACATACATATTTTAAACCAAAGTGATTCCAAGATTGTTGGCATTACATTTACATTATATGGTATATTATTGCTGCAATGCATATATATTAACTAAACATGAAAACAACAAAATTTATTCTGTATGTGGTGAATGTTATTGATTATATCCATGCAGGCAAAAAACCCTTCCTAATGGGTGACAGTCCAAGTGAAGTTGACTGTTCTGTATTTGGAATGCTGGCGATGATTGTGTGGCAGATGCATGGATCCAGGCATGAAAGTCTTCTCCAAGGTAGGCCTATGCTGGAATGTTAACATGTAGTATAGTGGTTTGTGTACATGCCCACCAAGACAGTGATCTGGATTCAGTTCCTAGAAGTGGCAGGATTTTTTCTGACAAGTACAACTCTGATCTGTTGCATAATAAAGAAAATGGGTACATCTAATTTCCAATTTTCTGGCAGTTATCCGGAAAAGAAAACTGATAAAGAAGGAGACTGTTTACCTTCCCCTGATTGGTGAGAGCCTAGAACTTCAGACCTCCAACAGCACTGTCTGCTATGAGACTAACTTTTAAAAAGAACTTATCATACTGCTAATAAATGTATTAAAAGCATTTTATTTTATGCTTTTCATTTAATATATCTTTCTACCTGTTAACTCGCATTCATTCACACAAGGTTTTAAAAACACTGTCAGTCCTAATCTTTTTACATTTTGTACAACCTGGGATGTAGTTATAGTTTTGTAATAAAAGGTAGCAGCAGAGCAGTTACTGCCATTAGCTTAAAGGATGTGTGATGAATTAGACTGCTACCTATTTAAGATGGGAGAGACCAGTTTTTTTAGCAAAGTTACAGAAAAATTTTGAGAATGATCACTGCAGTCAGTATAATTGCGGTGTGGTGACTTCAGTTAAAGGCAAGGGTAGATATAGTTAAGGCTGTTAAGCTGCATTTAATGGAATATCTTGTACATATGTTGGCAGTTTTGTTCTCATTTTACTGAACCCCATTTATAACTTTGACCGTAAGCCACAGTCCTGCACAACCCATTAAATGTCTGGTCTTGAAATTTTATAAATAAAAGGTTTGTAATACATAAAGCTGTTTTCCTCTGACCCTCATACAGTAGTCAGTTTTATACAATTACAAGCGTAATTTATAAATATTCAAACAGGAAATGTATTGCTCAGTTTATAAATATAGATCAATATATTGCTACATAAAATTACTGAATTTGAAGTCAACTATATTAAAACACGGCTTCTGGTGTCTTTATTTCCTTTAATTTGTGTGTGTATGTTTGTTTGTTTACAGGTGAACTTCTAAATCTGGTGAAGTATTGTGAAAGAATGCGGGATTTATTTTGGCCTGACTGGAAACAGAGATGCAGGGGCAATGGTTTTGTGAATGATAATCATAAACTGTACACTTTTTGATATGTTAGTCTAAATAGCTAATGCGAAATGACATTTAAAAAAAAATTATAATTTAATTACAATAAAGCAGCTACCTCAATAAACATGCTCCGGTGTCACAGTGATGAATCAATGACATAATGATATTTTGATATGTGCATGTTTGCATAATAAAACATTGGACATTAAATTTAAAAAAAAAAAACTAAAATGCACAAAGAAAAAAAGATAGCAGACTTTAGTTTTTATGGAGTATGTTATAATGACAGTGACTAAAAAAACCCAGATCTTTTCTATTAAGGAATAAACATATATTTTAAGAATAACACAAATTACATAAATTTTACTTTTAAAACTGTAAACAGATGAGTATGCTCATACAATTTATGGCATGACATAGCATTTTCTTTAAAAACAAAATGTAATTCACATAAAAGTGAGGCATTATACAATCCCCAAAACCAGTCAAAAAGTCACACATCTATATTCAGCATACAAAGATATTAATTGTAATTTACACTGGTGATGCAAATTGTGTAAACCATTAAAGCCATGAATAGATTGCAGTCTGCTTTTTCACATGCCTGAACTGAAACCAGTATTGGTGAACATGGCTCTCCAGTCCTGTCTGTTGTTTGATATTTTAAAGAAGTAGAGACACTGAGGTAATTATTTGTGGTCCTGCTATTAAAGCTTTGGAAATAGATCTTTTTTGTTTTGTTTTTGGTCAGCCTCTCACACATGATATTTTATTAGATAAGGCTGTATCGTGATTAACAAAAATGTTGATGTACTCAATACATTGCATTTGGCTATTTGTTTTCTGGTTTTATAAGCTATGTAGTTTAATACCTCAGCATCTATTTTCAAACTTCTTCTCAACAACCACGTCTCATCATCCTCCGATTGTGTCCAGTTTCAGAACTTTGTCCAGCAGTCACATCTGTACAGAAGAAACCAAACCCAGCTTTTTAGTTAGAAGATTTCTGTACCTGTCGTGTTATAGTTTTTTTTATGAGATGGTTTTTTTAAATAATAAATAATAATAAAAAAAAAGCTTTAAATTCAGAGTGTGCCCTTTCTCGATCTCTGTGCCACATCTTCCAATAGATGTTTAGCCTAGATATTTAATTTAGGGGGGGGGGGGGGGGGGGGGAGGGAACTGGACCTGCTAGAATTCTCAAAATTGTCACTATGTAGAGCATAATACCATTTGTTTCATCATTATTTTTGTTATGATTAAAGTGCTTTATTATTGTTAAAGTGCGTTCACTTTTGCTAACTTTGGAGCTGGAGTGACTTTGAGTCTACGATGCTCACTCTAACACTGTCGATGAATTTGCAGTTGCTTACTGTTTATTTTATGGGGTTTCAGTAAGCTGCATATCTTCTTTCTCCACTCTCTCTTTCACACACACTCAGAGTGAGTACTGTATATTTAGAGAGAATCTATCTGGAAATGCATCAGTGCATAAAAAGTCATTACTGTGACTTTGAAGAATTTAAGTTATGATGGGTTTGATACCAATATCCTTTTCACTAATTCACATTTTCTCATTTGATTTTAAGTTATGCTCATGGAATAATATGATTCCAGTTATTCCTTTGAAATGTTACAAAATTGTTTTGTTTATTTAACTTACTCTATTTTTTGTTTTCTATTGATTGTGTGTCCTTGAATAAAGTATGGTTACATTGATTTTCTTTTATCCTATACCTTTAAACTTATATTTTGTGGTTGATGTAGAGTACACTTTTGATTTTACTATGACAGTAATTTCTTATTCCATAACTGTAGTTACATACATATAGTTTTGATGTATAATACAGCATTATATGTATACTATCATTGCACTAATCGTACATGAGATTTATATCCCCCTCCCCCCACCCTCACCAGCATCACATGCTATTTGTACCATTCAAACATTTTTTTTTACCTCATACATACTATAGAACATCTCTATACCAAGGCCAGCAGTGCTGTCACACTGAAAAGACAAATAGGAAGCTGGTTCCAAACAACAGTAGGAGTCCGGCAGGGCTGCCTCCTCTCTCCAACACTGTTTAACATCTTTTTAGAAAGAATTATGACTGATATCCTAGAACAATATCAAGAAACAGTTAGTATCGAAGGTCGAAATATAACAAACTTAAGGTTTGCAGATTACATTGATGGGCTGGCTGGGGAAGAACAAGAACTAGTCGAATTTGTAAATCTACTCAATGAAAAATCAACCAAGTATGGCATGGAAATAAATGCAGAAAAAAACAAAATTAGTGACTAATAATTCAGCTGACAGAATTTCACCAATCTACGTTCAAGGTTACAAATTAGAAAAAGTGAATCATTTCAAATATTTAGGATCCATTTTAAGTGATGTGGGGTCAAGACCAGAAATTATGTCTAGGATTGCCCAGACCACATCAGTCCTTGCCAGGCAGCAAACATTATAGAAATCTAAAAACGCTTCATGCAAGACTAGGATTCGATTGCTCAGAGCACTAGCTATTAGTACATTTACATATGTCTGTGAAACGTGGACCTTAACAGCTGAACTTGAAAGAAAGATACAGCCAGCAGGTTTGCTGCTTGTTTACCAGTGAAAGTCTTCCCACCATCTTCAGTGGCAGTGTGGGCACGGCTGGTATTATTCTCCTCATTGAGACTCTTTACTAGATGCCATAACTTTTTACCATCTTTCTCCACTTTGAGAGCTGCAGTCTTTTCCTGCCATCTTATCTGGATGCATGTGAGTTTTCTTTTTCCATAAATAACCTGATGTTTATTGTGTTCTGTTATGCTGAGGTCAGAGGGATCTTGTTCCATTTTTTTCTCTTGCTTCTGTGTTCCTTTGGTGCAGTTGTTGCAGTTCTTGAGTCCAGAAGGGTTCATAGTTTTGCCTTCGACCAAGGGAAATTGATTTTGTGCTGCATTGAGTATGATAATGGTAAGAATTGTCTTTTTATTCTATTGTCTTCCCAGACGAAAGTGTTACATTCTGCTATGAGGAGGTATGGGACTCACAGCCCATCGTGATGGCGAGTGTGTCTAGCAGGACCCGCCTGCGTTAAGAAAAGTCTTCCACAATTACAGTATGGAATTTAAGGACCATTGTTGTCAACATTTGTGTTTAGTCTGTTTCTTTTCAAATCCTCAGCTCTCATCCTTTTCTCCAGTCGTTTCTTCCTTCATTCTTATTCTCTTCCTGAGGTGCCCCCTCCACACAGCACTGTCCATTTTGTTCCCACGAGTCCACCTCTGTACCTGTAACATTCATGTCCCGCTTGCACGTATCTTTATATCGTAGTAGAGATCAGCTTTGACATCTACTACCAGTCTGTAATTCCTTAGGGACTCTGCAATCCTCAATTCTCCATTTGTGACCCAACCACCTGAGCCTTCATAGACTGAGCATTGAGAAAACTGTTGGAATACCTGCTCTTTCCAGTACCTCAGTGTTTGAGATCTTGTCCTACCACTAAATGCCAAGTTTTCATCTTAGGTATTGCATGTGAAAGCTATTTAGCCGTCTCTCCTGGTGTGAATAAGCTAACCAAGTTTCACTGCCATAAAGCAGAGTGCTGAAAACACAAGCTTGATAGACTAGAGTTTTTGTTTTAATCGTGAGCTTTCTGTTCTCCAGAACTCTGTTAATCTGCTCATTACTGTTGCTGCCTTATCGGTCCTGATTTTGATTTCTTATCCCAGGGATAGTTTGTTATTCACTGTGGAACCCAGATAAGTAAAATGGTCAACTTTCTCCGGCTCTTCACCGTCCATGTAGACTGCAGGTTTATCATTAACACTTTGTACCTTAAACTTTGTCTTCTTTTTGCTGATTGTTAGTCTTAATTCATAGCATGCAGATAGTAAACATTGCAGCTCCTCCTTTGAGTGGGTGATTATTGCTGCATTATCTGCAAACAGCAGCTCTCAATACCTTTCTTATCCTGGTTTTGGCCTTCAGCTTGTGATCCTTGTAAAGACTGCAATCAGATTAAGAATGGATGAATATTCTACCCTCTTGAAAGGCATTTTCCAAAAGAAGTATTTTCTTAAGAAGGTAGGAGCAAGCACACATCCTTGCTTCACTCCATTGTTTATTATAAACTCCTTCAATGTTACACCATCAAAGTTGATTATACCTTTCATACCTGTGTGGAACGTCTCAATAATGTGCAGTAGGGTAGGTGGACACCCAGTCTTCTTCAGCGTATTGAACATACTTTTTTGACCAACCAAATCAAATGCCTTGTAAGATCAGTAAAATCAGCATACAGTGGTTGATTTTGTTCGCAGCATTTTTCCTGCAACTGTCTTATTGAAAATGTCATATCAGTGATAGACCAGTTTCCACAAAAGCCACACTGTGACTCTGGGTAAAGCTGGTATCTTAGGATCTAGAGTCTTCGTTATAGGGTTAGAGTGTCTGGCTATCTGCCATAGCCTTAGCCTAGACAGTATACCCTTAGCCTTGACAATATTGTAGAGACCATATGTTGCCCATGCATCATGATCCCTTTCTTGACCTGCCTTGTTTACTCCAAAGGGAAGGTAACCCCAGTACGTTTGGAACAAAGCAGGATGCAGAGGAGCAGTGCTCTATCTGACTGTTGGAGCTTCCCACCTAGACCAGCTGCCAAAACACAGAATATTAATTCTGTCAAAACTACATGAATTTACAGGTCACACACATTCACTTACAGTGTGGTGAAATGTCTAACTAAAGACTGTAATTTCACTTTTCTCGGGCTACATTTTTGTTATTGTTGTTGTTGTAACTTGATCTTCAAAAAGCATAATAAATCTGATAAAAATATGAAAAGAGATTGGCAAAGTACTAATAAAATACAAGGACATTAGTTTTGCTTATTGATTTACTGAGCAAGTTTCAGTTATAAAGCACACAACATGAAGAAGGCTCTCTGAAATGTCAAAAATAAACTCTCTCTCTCTCTCCCTCCCTCCCTCTCTCTCTCTCTCTGTCTCTCTCTGTCTCTCTCTCTCTTTCACACACACGCACACGCATGCATGCACACACACGTACACACACAAATATAATGAGCAAATAGAAATGATAATGTAATAAACAACTAAAGCAACAGAACCAAAATTGACAGTTTAGTTTTCAGCAAATTCAAGTAGTGGGCTTATCAAAAGCGGCTTATCAAAAGCAAGAGGACAGATAAGAGAAATCTGCATCACTACAGTTGGACTATATTTCCATCACTAGCAGACCTAATAACAACTTCTACACTCGCTTTGTTCTTGTGTACTTGTAATGTTCCGTAACCAAGAACACTATTGTCTGGAGAGAACAATTCTCCCCCGGCTGTTGGGCTATTAATACAGTAATGATTGCTGTCATTTTGTAGTCTGGTCTTTGAGAGTGGTAGTTTTGCTAGATTTTGTGGGAAAAGTGTGTGGCTATTGCCAGATTGTGAATTTGTTTCTGATAGAGTAGTATGGTGCTTAAGCAGAGGAGCTCTAGCTTGACTGAGGGGTGTTGTATGACGAGATGTACAGGCAGACTTGAGATCTGTGTCTCCTGTGTCCAGCGACAGGCAGTCTTCTGCAGCTTCAGATGGAGGCAATGTTCCGGTTCTCAGTGAGCCAATTAGCTTCTGTGTTTTAACAAAAGTAAACATTTTAACATAAACTATAGATAATAAAAAAAGATTCTAATATAAACAAAGCACATTACAATATTAGTTCAGTGAATATCCTTTGTAGAACATCACAGATGAACTCCAACATTTATCCGCTGTGTGTTTGTGCTAGTCAACTGTAAGTCAAGTGGATTGCTATTGTTTTCTGAATGCTTCAATGCTCATCCTATTATCAAAATCAATGCAAAGATGTCTGTTGCCTTAATACTTGCATCTGAAACAAACTCGTGTCATAATTTTGAATCTGCATTTATAACCTCTAAGTCACAGATACAAATATTAGATTGTTGTAAAACTAAATTAAAGAAGATGAAACGGGAAGAAATAATTAGAATGTTGAAAAACTCTTATTTATCTTCCTTGACGTTTGCCAGCTGTAAACTCTGGCAGAGGTACTGGTTGTTCGCCCACTTCTAGGCTTGATCAAGAACTTGAGTTCTGTGTGCACATTATTTTACAGATCTGGCTTATCTGTATGCAACCTGTTAGTCCCTTGCCTCTCAGGCATATGCACTCTGACTTCCAAGAAACCCCAACTCCTCTAATTAGTTGCTTCCTACGACATGCTTGTTAGAAGTGGGTCTGTTACCCCCCTTCCCTCCCTCCCTACCCCAATGGGGTCCTGGAACCAACATGGACAATTTCATTTATGATTATTAAATGATTTGTAATGTACTGGCAGCAAAATCCAACCGTAACATTGGCAAATTTTTACAACACAACAGGGCTGTGTAATGTCACCAAATCCATTACATTGTTGAGATGTATGCAAGATATACCAGGAAAACAGTTGCCTGACATAAAGGAAATATAATGGGATATGGTAATCATAAATTTTGATCACTGAAAAGAAATATGGTGCTGTTCACATTTCCAGGCCAAGGATTAGAATAAGTTCCCTTGCCGTTCATGCCTCCTTAGGTCACTGGACATTTCCTATGTTGCGGGGGAGTCATATTTTCCTTATTGTGATAGTTTAATGGTTGCCTTTTTCTTCGTCTTCTCATCGCTGGCTTGTGTAATTATTTTTCTAATCTGCGAGATTGTTTGGAAGTATGGAAACTGCTATATTTTTCTATTCCTAAGCTCCTTTATCTCAGAGAGCCACCGCCAGCGAACATAGAAATACAAAAACAACCCAGTTTCAATAGCCAAGAAGCTGTGCTTTTCCTTGCAGTACTTCTTACTTGTACACAGGCGCCTGTGGCACCTGAAATAGACTCACAACACAACCTCCCGCAGACATTACATACGCCGAGTGAACACCAAAATAAGCCATATCATAACACTCCCGCAACATAGGAGAGGTCCAGCAACCTAGGGAGTCATGAATGGCAAGGGAAGTTGCTTTAATCCTCCGCCTGGAAACTTGAACAGGACAGAAAAGCAATGACAGGAAATAAGAGGTATAACTGTAACAGAAAAGTCAAAGTTCTTTTTTTTTTTAAATTAAACCATAAAAAAAACCATAATGACAAAGAAACACAAATATCCTCAAGAATACAATGTTTAAATAAGCAAGTGAGTCTGTTCAAGTTTATGCATACCTTAATAACTGCAAATAACTGTGTTTCTACTGAAACAAACGTATAGGCTATATATAGAGCCACTTTTAATGATGGAAGCAAATCATAAATAGTGAACCGATACTTCTTCTTCTTCTTAAAGTCCGTGGCTTGTATTGTTGACAGTCTTGTCTATCCACAAACTTTTTGTCTCGTGGTACTTTTAATCAGCTCTCATACAGATAATCTCCATGCCAAGCTGTCCAGCATCTGTTCTATCAGTCTCCCTGTGCCTCTCTTCCCCTCCGACTTTCCTGCTATCACCATGTGCTCCAGTTTTCTCCTTCTCATCATATGACCAAAGAATGTAGATTGTCTCTTTCTGATGTAGGCAATCATTTTTCCTTGTGAGTCAGTTTCTTTAAAGACATCTTCATTACTTCTTTTATCTGTTCAGATTATTCTCATCATTCATCTATGAAACCTCAGATTAGGCAGCAATTATCTTACTAATCTGTTTATTTTGGTCTATGAATGCATTTCTTTCTAAATTTGTATTTGTGAACTGAAATAAAGACATCACACAGACATATGAGTTACCTCTTTGAATGAACCAGGCTGTTTGAGTATTGTATGTATGACACCTGAAACAACCCCAAGAACCAGTGGTGACACACTGACACACCAGCCCAGGTTTTCAGCCCAGCGTTGCTCGTAGCTCACAACCGCCTCTGGATACATGAACACAACAAAGTTGTGGATGAGCAAGCACTGTGAATAAAGCAAAATATTGAGGAGTTGAGTGTAAATGTTTATTGCAGCTGATATAAGTTTCCGTATGTACGTATTTTAGTTGAACCCTAGCAGGACATCACACAAGCAACAAACACAAAGTGCCACCATGCGGATGTGGACCACCCGTAGAGAGGTCCCGGAAACCCAGTTCAGCCGTTTAGCTATATTTCAGGCCCAGCTTTATTTAGGGCTCCCTGAAAAAGCCAGGGCGGGGCTCAAAAATAGCTAAAAATTTTATCCCACATGGGGAAACGATGAGTTTCTGTAGAAGCTGACATCTTAAAAAACAAACAGCTGCCAAAATAATCCGTGTGAACATTAAAATTGCATCTTGACTGACTTGCAATTTTAAGAAACAGTAGATAAGATATCCTACGCTTCGAACGACCCTTTTAAAGATAATGCTTGCTATACCATTTTAAATGGATTTGCAAAGAAACTGTTTAAAAACTGCTCTAAGGTATGTACACAACTGGTGTGTGATTGGCACAGATAGCAAATATTAGCCTTCAAAGGCTATCACGGTAGAGAGGTGGCTGTAGAGTTGCTTACATTGATGAAGGCTATGGATAGAGGCACGACGACATGTGTTTCACATATATATACCGTGACTAGATTGCTTATAGACATTTGTACACAATAAAAGATTTCAAAAAAAATTTTGTTTTTAATGTTTTAAACGAAAAAACATTCATATTTTTGAAGAATGATTAATGATAATTTGCATTTAATTTTCGATATTTATCTGTCGCATTAATGTTTCAAGGATGCGAATCAAACAGAAGCATATCACAGAAACCCCGTTCCGTGGCATGACAGTTATAGTAGGGCACCTTTACAAGCAACATGTAGCCAAGTAAACCATTTCAGCTCATCAATGGGCTCAACAGTATCTGTTCTTCTTATAGTTCGCGAAGTGTGGTAATGGTGATAACATTTGCCCAGGCTACTATCACGTGTGCTGGCAATCATTTCTAATCCATGATTTCTATTCTTTGATGCCAAACTGTCTTAGCATCTTCTCTCACTGACTCTCTCTAATGTCTTCCTCTTCCATGTCCCCGCATACTTTACTCATGACGGACTTCAGGAATGGGGATTGTGGTTTTCTGAAGCAGGTAATCAGTTCCCTTTGTGAGTTAACTGCTTTCAAGTCATCTTTATTGGCGCTTTGGTAAGTCATGTTCTAATCATTCTTCAATAAACCTGCACCGAAGGGATTTCAACATTCGTTTATTAAACACATTTCTTTCTTAGGCCCTACTGGATCAGCTTGCCTATTTATAACCTGTTCAGGATTCACGGGCATATGCTACACATTTTTTTTTTCATGTAGGGAAAAGGTGTATACAAAATTAACAGAAAGTAGTGTCAAAGATGACTTTATTATTATCATTACAGATTAATAAATAAAAGTTTTAGCCTAAAGAAGTAAAAACATTTTTAGAGTACATCTGAGCAGCTCATAAAAGTATTATAATCAGACGAATGAAGAGAAGTCATTCAAGTATGTTTGTTTGGTGACTGCAGACATGAAATGAGAGGAACAGTTAAAGATTGCCAGCGAGACAGTGTGTTTACAGGTTTGCAAACGAACTGGTAATTAATTAATTCGAGCTTGTTATTTGTCTAGTGAGGACGCAGAAGAAAACATGTTCCGCTTATCTAGGAACAAGTGACCATTTCTATTTATAAGTATGATTTTAAGTGAATGTTCGTTATATTTTAACAGTATTTGGATGCAGCTGTTCTTGTCGACTATTTAAAGTTCGTAACAAAGTGGAATATATTTTACTGTAGATCATTACTACTAGTTTTTATGGCAATCACAGAACTTTAGATAAGGGAAATTAGCCATTGAAAGAAGTAAACCGTGCCCCTCAGCCGAGGCCCTGTATTTTTGTGTGTGATGCAGCTGTGGTTATTTATAATCGCTTTGCTGCTACAGTCAGTTTTCGTGTACATTCATTAATTCCAGCAGGCAGCTTCCATATTTGCTTCCAGTTCCGATAGCAGCAATGCTGGCCCAGTTTCCAGAATCCTGGACAAGGAAGGTTCGGGGATCCAGAGTATCAACAGTTATGACATAGTTATGTCATAGAAATGTACCATTTTACAACGGCCTTCTCTATTTATTAGTAATTAGAGACGGCGTTGCATTCTACAAAGCAGAGTCAAACATATTACAGCCTGCCTACAATATTTATGCAAGAAATTTATGCAACCAAAGTCCACAGCTACATATTTGTTGGTTGTGTCACACAAAAGAGAACAAAACAAGTATTGTAAAAATAAAAAATGGTAAGTACATTTCAAAGAACGACAAGTTACAATATTAGAGAAGCTTTCTCAATTAAATGACAGGCTTTTTATACTTCATTGATTTAGTAACAGAAAATATCATAGGCTGAGAAAGTAAGATTTTGCAAACTCTAAGGCATGACACATGATGGACACAAAATGAATTAGGAAGAGAAATAAGTGTGTTTATGACATTCTAGCATAAAATACTATGAATGTAGATTTGGAATCAAGATGGCTTACTGCAGTTATGACAGATGCAATGCTATACCACAGCCCCATGAAGATTCTATCTATTGGTGTTCGTAATGCTTCCTGGCGTACTGAAAGATGGAAAACAAAAACGTGTCAGTTAACAGATATGTTGCCAAAGAACGGAACAACCAGGCAAACTTTTATTCAGGCTGCACCATTAAAATGGGAACACTTCGTGGTTATTGAGGTAGGGGGTGGGGCAGGTATGAGAATTCAAATCTCAAATAAACGAGAATTATTGTTGAATACTCTTCAAGGCTTGCTCTCTATAATAAATTATTTTTTACTATAAACTGTCCACCCGTGTTTAACTTGAATCCGCCATAATATATTGCCGGTATGTTACACAATATCGCTCACATCACGGGCCACATAAACAACAGCCAGTCTTCCATATTTTCCTCCATTTCGTGCATTGTCACGACAAGTATTTAAAATCTTCTAACGGGATGTTCAATGACTTTGCAAAGTGGTGAGGGCGCTAGCATATTTTCTGTGCCTTGAATCCATTCTTCTGATGATATTCCAACACACGATGATGATGATGTCACCGCTTTGGCATGGCATGGAATTGTTTGTCAACAGGTCTGACAAAACCATGGGTTCACGTGTGGTCAGCAACAGACCAGCGTCCATACTCCGTGTTTTTATACTCACAGTAAGCCTGTAACTGAAAATGAACGTTTATCTGGTTATAATAATTAGAAAGAACCATGGAAAGACTCGAAACAAACTTAACGCTGTACGAGCTGGACTGGTGGATAATGACAAGTCCCTGGCGCCAATCTGATGATATCATCTTGAAGTCAAGCCTGCTCGTCCTAAGGTCGTGGTTTCGATTCTTAACGGAGCCGGTTTTTTTTTTCTTTTCAAAAATGACCTTGGCCTCCAGGTCGACCCAGCCTTGAGTGGGTACCAGGTAAAGCTCTTGGAAGTAAAGGGACCGGTATTACTTTGACCACATCACCCGCCGCGTGCCAATCGGTCTATAAAATATTGGTAATGTCCTGTATGCACTTGAAGGCGTGGGTGAAAACCCGTTAATTTTTACTTTTAGAGACATTATAACCGACCTTCCATCGAAACAATCAGTATAGGAACACTGGGGGATTTCTGAACTCAGGATTGCACACACAGTGGAATGCACGCTGGTGATAATATAACGTATCATAAAATGGGCGAATAAAATAGTTATTTTAGACCAGCTACTTCACATCAAAACGGAATGGCTCCTGTGACTGTGTCCATAGCTGTCTCAAACCTCTTCCTAAGTCCGGGAAAGAGTATGCAAAAATAAATGCACTCCTGGACACCGTACATAAACTCATGGATAATATAGTAACCAGAACTTTGACCCGAACATTGCAGTCACGTGGCACCTCCACTAGGGTATACCGTCCGGGTAGAGATACCCCATGCAATGCTGCAGTACTTACATGCGTCACTATGAGGGCTCATCAGACTGTTGTCGGACATGTACATCGAGACAAAATGGGTCAACTGGATTGCAGTGGCGCTCTGCGAAAGAACAGTGTCACTGAGATGCAGTACGTGGGCATCGAAACCTCAACGTGTCTTAATGAGTTTGCCTCTTGTATCACGGCTGTAAGTAGTTATAGGCGCTAATAAGTCATATTATGCCTGGTTGTCTGGTCTGATTGTTGCCTGGCTAGGTGGTTGTGTGGCAGACGCTTCGGTCAAGATTGTCCCCAAGATGTTGGTTAATTTTTTTTTCGATTTTCTATTTAAATAAGTTCAAACATTCAAAAAAGTAAAAAGTGCAAAAATAAAAAAATACAATTTTAAAAATGTCTTCTAAGGTAATATTATTCATCTGTACATACATACCGTAATTGTAACTGACTCACAGAGCATACTGAGAAAGGTAGAGACAGGTATGATCCGTGCAGAGTGGCAAGCATCACTTCCTTTGGATATTATTTCCAGAAATGCCGGTGTGTTGGGAAATGAGCATGCAGATAGTCTGGCCGGTTTTACACCACTTGGTGGTGAATTGATGTATGACAAGCTGGATGTTGTGAGGGCCCTCTGGGAGCGAGTGAACAATGCGGAAGCGCAAATAGTTCATTGTGGTCTGAGGAGAATGGTGCCACGAGGAGTTACCAGGGGATCTGGCCCACGCTCAACACTCAAAGTAAGTGGAGACGGATATACAATAAGAGAATTACTGGTGTCGTCGGAATTGGGACACTTCGTTTGCTGCTAAAGATGGGGACGGGGCGCTTATAGGAGTGTTCCGAGTGCTATAATGTCGATTCTTAATTCAACATTTACTACATTTAGGTAATATTAAACAGTTTGAACACAGCGTTATGTCCCTTTAACACGATAAAACTAGTAGTTTGAGACAAACAATATCATTGTTAGTTATGGACCCAAAGTGACAAAGTGAAGAAATCCCTATAAAGCTCTGATAGCGGTAGCTACGGCAGAGATAGAAACGTTTTTGTGCTGAATTTTTAAAGCATTCGGGCAATATGGTCAACCCGGTACCGGAGAAGATTATTTGGTGATTCGTGGAATAGCAACCCCAGTATGACAACATGGCGGTGTCATCTTTAACAAAGGCCTGCCCAATGGAAAAATCAGTCAGCAGCAGTATTTTGGGTATACGATATTCTACCAGTCAGACGACTTGGATGCGTCTGCATCTATCCAATCAGACGGCTTGGCGGCGTTTACCTCTAACCAATCAGACGACGTGGCACAGACGTTTTCTGGAAAGGCAGGGAGCTTGGTGGTGACGGCAACGTGTGTTCGTGACCGAGAGTTCTCAGCAGTGTTGTGAGTATTACACATTATTCCTAGAATCGCCTACTACTAACAATCTCAAGATATAAGAAGGCAGCTAGACGCCATGATTTTTACGCTTCAAGAAGAAGTAAAGAGAAGGAACAGACCAAGAAGAACGTGGATACTGTGAAGAATAATCTTGACTTTGCAGAAGCTATCATCATAGAGAGTGAAGATAGTGACCCAAGAAGAAGTAAGGAGGAGGAACAGATCAAGAAGAATGTAGTTGCTGTGGAGGATGATGACGACTTTCCTGAAGCTATCATCATAGAAAGGGACAATAGTGGCCAGTATAACTTGCAGTCAACTAACGCGCCCAATACAGCCAAGAATGACACACCAAGAGACATGCTGGCAGTAGAACCAACTACATCAAAGAACACTATTACAACTGAGGAATCAGATGACAGTACGATCGAACCAGCTTATATGCCGGCTGAGGAGGAGACTCCAAGCAACGCAAGAATGTCCAACGGTCCGGTTATCAAGACACGAGTAAAGATTTACCAAATAAACGAAAGAGGAACCAGACTCCTGGACTTATCGAGAACCAAAATAACCAGATACCTGGAGACTTCACTAGGGATAGGAAGCATATGCAGACTCAGAAAGACACAAGAGGGTCTGATCGTTATGCTGAATGAAACCAAACAGACGAAGAGAATGACTGAGGACATTGGTACACAGCCTACAATAGAATTATAGCTACCGGAAAAGATACTGGTAGCAGCCAAGATGTTTCAGGAGATCCGAAAGTGGGTGGTCAAGAGAGTGAATACTAAATGGTCAAACCAGGAGATCGCAGAGCACTTGAGAAGAGAAAACCCGAAGATGAGTATAATCAGAGCAGAGAGAATCATTTCCAAAGACATGAAATCAGCAGTAACAGTGTTGACGACAGAAGGTGAGAGTATTCCAGAAACAGTCAAGCTTGATAATAAACTACAGAAACCAGAGATATATATCCCAAGGGTGCTCCAATGTTCCAGATGTCAAAAGGGATTTCATACCAAGTCAGTGTGCCGCAGCAAAACAGAGATTTGCAGATACTGTGCTGACTCTCATTCCTATAATGAGTGTCCATTGGCAAAGCAAGATAAAAATTACCAAAAACCAAATAGCAATCGACGATGCAGAAACTGTTTTGGACAACACGGGGAGAGGTATTTTGGATGTCCTTATCTACAACATTGCCAAGAAATACTCAAGGTAGCAATTACTGAGAGAATACCATGCAAAGAACCCAGAAGAAAATGCAAGGAATCTGAATACTTCACCCCAGTGGAGAAATCCAGGATGCAGAATCAGATCAGAAAGCTAGAAGAAGAGGTCAAGATATTGAGGCAAATAAGCTGACTCCAAAGAAAAACATGCCAGAAATTGATGACCAAGCAAGACAGATACTTGCAGAGATGAAAGAGATGAGAGAGATATTGGACTACAATATAAAGACACTTAATGACATAAAAGCAGAAACAATAGCAGCACTACAGGAATTGCAGAAAAAGCAGGATGAAAGCCGTGAAGACAACAGCTCCAAGCAACCCCAAATAGACCAAGATAACAGCGAAAAACCAATAGACGATAAACCGAAAGAAACATCGATTAAAGAGTCTACTGGCAAGCAGCAAGAACTTGAAGATAGACACAATACAGAAATGAACAGAAGGTTTCCACCAGGAAGCATCAAAACCAAAGAAGACCGAAGAAAACAAGCTCAATACGGAAAGAGACTGAGGGAAGAGATGAGAGAGACGAGAGATAAGACAACATCCACAGACACCTACCAGACAGATCCAAAACGTCAAACAACACAGAGGACGCCAGACAAATATGAGAAGGAGAAAAACAACAGCAAAGATGGAAAGACGAAATTACATAAAAGTCCTTGTAAGGACTAAGCACTATTACATCCTAGAAGCCAAGACAGAGCGGAAAAACGTGACCAGACACAACCAATCAGAAAATGGGAATCACAAGACGACGAGCGGATAGGACAGAACTAAAATGCAATATACAGGTGTGTTCTACCATAGTCTAGAACGAAAAAAGAGACACAATTAAGAAATAGAAGACCCTTGCCTCCGGATACAACAACATCAGGTATAGAACAACTTTATAGAAGTGAGAAACAACATCAGCCAAACCGTTTAGAACAACATAACCAAATGGAACCGAAGGAAACCATATTCAAGCAAATCAAACTTAATAAAGATCGCAAATATAGGCATCAGCTATATAGCTGAAAATGCCTGAACGTGATCAAATTATTCTTTTTCTTTTTCAAGAAGCAAGCAAGCAAGCAATGGAACAATGGCGTGGTGATAGATGACGTCTAGTGGTTACAAACGACTTGATGTCTAAGACGGACGACAGGGTCACCAAGTTGTTTACTAAAGGCAGTCACCATCGCAACATCAGCGTTATTTATATTGTACAAAACTTGTTTCAGAATAATAAAGAACCAAGACCCATCAGTCTCATTTCACATTATATCATACTCTTTAAAAACCCTCGTGACGGCTCACAGATTGCCTACGTCCACGGAAAGCTTTAAAGACGTGACGGCTAAGCCTCACGGTTATTGTTGTTTGACCTCCGACAGGAAACACCGGATCATTTTGGCTTACGCAGTGAAATATTTTCAGATCAACATCAAGTTGTTTACGTACCTAAATAATGTCCGACAAACTCAAGCAACACGGCGAGATGCTACGATTGTTAGGCGAGGCGAAACCCAGCAAATCCAAAGACATAATGAAAACGGCCTCACCAGACCTCATTCTGCACTCTGTGAATGCTGCAACAATGTTTTAAAAGGCAATATTCCTCTGACACCGGATCCGAAGGAGCCACACAACCACCCAACCAGGCAACCATCCAACAAGGCAACTTGCCAGCCAAGCACAATATGACTTATTAGCGCCTACAACTACGGCTGTCTCCTGTTCTTTTCAACGTGTACATTTTAAAAGCCACTAGTGTACAGTTAGTAGGTCTTGACAGAACAATGTCGTTCGCAGACGATATCCTTGGTACGACGAGGAAGCAACAGGCGTGCATTAACACAACGCTACAGCATGAATTAAACACCCACTGAGTGGTTCCATGAATCAAGAGCACACGTGCACCCGGCAAAGGTCTCCTTAACATGGTTCTCTTTGAATACGCACATTGTCAGTCGTGAGCATGTGCGGTATAGACATCGAAAGAACGAACACGATGAAATGCCCTATTGTTGTGTAGTTTAGTTCGTGTCAGGAAAGGCACAACCCGAAACGTCGATTTGTCTTGTGTTGTGCATCATGGTCAGGTTCCCTATTTCGGGCTTTTTAGTCACAGTCCAATGGGTTAATTCTTTGGTATTAGCGTGACTGCAGTCACCCCTATTTTCATCACCTTTTGAAATACCTTAACATAACTTTCGACATATGCTTGTCATGCAAGCATCGTGTAGACAAAGTCACAGTTACAGCCAGGAAAGGTTTCACGGCATCGAATGGTGAGGGAATACCCCGACATCAAAAAACGCATACTTTTCCTTCTTTATTAGGGACTTGTGTTAAGTGTTACAGCCTTCTCATTGTCAGCAGAACCCAGCTAGAAAGACTGCACCCAGTACAAAATAAGGCCATGAGACTCATACTTCACAAAAGACACAATGTGCCACGCCTACTTAAAAAAAAAAAGTGATTAAAGAAAGGATACTTTTTTTTTTTTTTTTTAGGCCAGTGATACATTAGGTATATGATACCAGACCAACATTATACCGAATTTTTTTAGATGGTCGACTGGAAGAAAGGTCATTTTGAATATAAATAAATTCGCCACGATAAGAATTCGTACCAAGATCTTCGGCCGCAGGCCGATATATCAATCGAGACCTATTTGGGATAAATGCCGCCGCAATAAAGTTGACCTTCTCTACAAAATATTTGTAAATAAGTGTAAAACTGTAAGCAAAACGTGACTTACTGAAGCCAATAACACAAGGTACCATGCTGAAGATGATGAGCGCAAACAGAAGTCGATCCACATAGAATCGGATAATCTGGTACAGGTAAATTCCACACTGCATCATTTGAAACAAAAAAGTGGGTAAAAAGGGGGAGGGGATGGGTATGAAGTATAGAATTTTACATAAGTATCGATTATTTTGTCGGCTCTGTGGCTAAGTCGATGCGAAGCGAAATGCCAGGTTCGATCCCAGCTGCGGGCAATGCGCCTTGCGTTGGTTTCGACAGTGGTATCAAGAAAGCCGACCGTCCAGGAAGCAATGGCAAACTACTGGATGTAACTTGCCTAGAGAAACCACACAGCAGCCAGGGGCTGTTGGGGTTGGTTCTGCAACGTCCTGTCAAGGATACGCAACTAACTTTAATATATCGATTATTTTAATATTGTGAAGACATCATCATCATTTGCATGTTACTTCATTTGTTACCCTTCAGTTGAACTGTTTCATCTGGGTTCATCTGGGTAAAGATTCCACATCAGAGCGTTCAAGACAAGCCCATACTAATTCAGTCTGCCTCCTAAACAGACGGCGAAGCGTTCCCATTCTGATGGTACTCGTTGTCATCATCTGGTTTACTCGTCTTGCCACCCCTCTGAGTCTCGAGTGGCGCACAGAGCTCACAGCCACACATCAAGGCATCGTTCTCTCCAGGTACGGGTTTTCAGTATCTTTCTTTTCACCTGTTACCTTGTCCCACATGTTAGAGAGCACCTCTGCCTTGTGCAGTTGCAGTGCACCTCCAAGAGGGGCCAGTCAGTCCAGCCAGCCTATCTGCCTACTCGTTTAAAAAAGAGGCTTGAATAGCACTGGGAAAATATTTATGCGGCTTGGTTTAACTATTTGCTATGTATCAACATGCATATTGTGTTTGCTGATTGCTATGTTTATCCAGCTGCCCAAAGATTACAAATATCGACGGGCAGTTGACATTCTAGGTGCCCAATTTCCTTTCTCTCTTCTTCTGCCCTTTAGCCCCCGATGAAGCATAGGCGATCAGCCAACTCGTTCCAAGCTTTTCTTTCCTTCTTGTTTGCTTCAAAGATGTTTCAAAATGGCTAACTTTGCGGCTGATTTTTTTTAAAAAATGGTTAGGGTAGCCATCCTCAAGACTTACTTTACCCCTAGTGGCCTCCGAGTAACTCGAGGGTGAAATGATAACATTCCTTGCTTCCCTTTAGACTTGGAAACCAATAGGTACAACAAACATTTGTCGCTTAAAAACGACAAGCTTGGTATTCTTCTTCTTCTGCCTTCTACCCCCCCCCCCCCCCATCCCAATGGAACATAGGCCCTCCACCAACTCACTCCAAGTCGTTCTAACTTTCTCTATTTCATGCAGCTCACCCAATGTCCTCTTCAACTGTTTAATTTCCCCTCTAGCTCTTTTCTCCGCGTGCTTTTGGTCTTCCTTGATTTCTTTGCCTCCGTAGGTTCTAGTGGTGCAAAGACATTCTAGTTATATGATTCTTAGGTTATCCCATCGTGTGTCCTATCCAACGCCAGTGTATTTTCCTCCCCTCTTGGTCCACTGGAACTTCTTTAGGTCTCTCCCAAAGCTCAACAGTAATGACTCTATCATACAATTTGATGCGGTCTATCCCGCACAGGCTCATTTAATGAATGTTCATTGTTTATTAGTGATGTTTTAGTTGTTCATATTTCAGCCCCATACAGCAGTGCTGATTTATATTTTATATTTAATGCAGTCAAACTGCATAGCTTTCTTTTAGGGTTCCATAATCACATGGATTGTCTGTCCAGTGTTATAGACTAAATATCCTTCCACACACCTCTGACTTTTTGCCTGGCTTTTTCTGTTGATGAATTATTCTAGCCAAATAGCCCAACATATTGGCGAACAAGGTTAAAAAAAAAACACACACACACACACACATTTAAAACAAGCAAGAAATAGATCAGTTCCTATAGTCAAAGGCAATATTGATCTGGAAGTATAAATCACTTTTTTTTTTTTTTTACGTATCCAGAAACCATGAGTTGTAAACCCTTTGGCTCGGTACTATGGATATCGCAACCCTTCGGCCTTGATTCCATTATAGGTACCGTTAATCTGGGAGAAATGTGGCTTTTCTGCCTACCCCCGGGAGTGAACCCGGACCACAAGGAGTTCGTCACCCGGCCGCCGCGAACGTCATGTTTAACCAACTTCGCTAGAGAGCCGGGGTATAAATCACTTAAATGTTATCACTGAATCAAACCTAAGTCATTTGATGAATTATTTTTTCTTTGTTTCATATTTTCCGATAACTGTTTATATATTTTTTTTTAAACGACGTAGATTTACAAAACTAAAAATATTTGAATAAATGTGTTTTTATTTTGGTTTTCAAAAAATTGTTTAAAAAATGATTACCGTATTAAAAAAATAAGTGTTTTACACACACACGCACACACATATGTGTGTGTGTATGTGTGTGTGTGATTATCTGTTTGACTAATTGAAACATATAAAACTGCAACATAAAACTTAAAACATTTTAGTCTGAAACTCAAAAAGCTGTAACACGAAGTTCGAAACAGCCAAAAGCGTTGGAGCCTAGTAATGTTTCAGATCTCATATTTTAACATTTTCTATTTATTGAAATGTTTAGTACATCACATTAGGCGTCTATTGTATACTCTGAAACATATTTACGTATGCATGATTTCTGAAGAAACAGCTAGCCTACCTGTGTTAAATACGGGATGGTGAGTATAAATGACAAGAAGCAAAACGACGCCAGCAACAACTGGATCTTCTTGAAGAAAGTGATGACCGCTTTTGGGAGGCTAGGCCAAACATTTTCCCAAATCATAAGAATATTAAGACTCTGCAACAAAATCAAGTCTGTATTAATGTTTTAACCTTTAAATAATATGTATACATGTCTATATCGTCGTCTATATAGTTTATAAGTGTACTATTTTAGGCAATTCATATTTGTAAAATGAGGTGAAAAGGACAGATCCTAAGTGTTAAATATCATAATCAGGTGCCTTTCCGACTGGCGTGGCCTCGCCACAGTCTACGATCTCCTGCAGCATGTATCAGTCCGTGTGCTGACACACCTCCATGCCATGCAACAAGACTGTCAAGAATCTTCTCTCGTTGTCTTCCTCTATCCCTCCTTCTCCCTCCGAGTTGTGGCAACAATAGGTAGGATTTTGGGTAGGTTTGGTGATAGGGGTGGTATGGGTTGGTGATTGTTGGCTAGACTGTGACTCGTTTGCCTGACCTCTAAGGAGGTATCATCCCAAGCTTAGGAATCCTTCAAAGATTAAACTGGTATTTTGAATGCGCCAAAGTTTAAACAGAGAATTGAAGTGCGTCTCGACACCTCAGAGGTCTGGCAAAGAATCCCCGCGCCAGATTCCTCTTGGCGTCTCTAGAAAAGAAGTCCTGTACTAGTGCCCAAGAAGTAAAAAGGCTTTAAGGAATTTCGGAATATATTCCAGAAATTATTTATCCCACAGTTGTAAGTTTGAAAATGTAGACTTCCCAAAACAACTAGAGGGTCTAGAAATGTTTATTTCACCAGATAGAGGTATATCAATATGAGAGACTATATACCCCCCCCCCCCCGGGACGGGTTTAAATCTGAAATGTGACCTGCCCGCTAAGAATGTCAACGTCACGAATAGTCTAAAGTGTAGGGTTGGTTGTTCACTCCGTGACAAACAGCCATGTCTAACTGGTCATATAATGCGTCAATATCGTCCTCTGAACTATCTGCTGTTGGGGCATAAAATGGTACTAAATTGATGTCAGACAGTCTGCCGCGAAGTTTTACTAATAGTACTCTATCTGATATTGTCCAAAATCCTTTCACAGTTTTTGAGATCTGTGGATTCAAAATAATACCAACTCCCTTACTATATTCCTTCCCACCCGAGTAGATAATTCTGTACTGATCTGAATACTTTTCACCTGCTCCTGGCCATCGCATTTCACTTATTCCTAATATGTTGATCCTCATTCTCTTTCATTTCCATCTTGATGTTATCCAATTTTCCGTTTTGTACGAGTGTTCTGACATTCCATGTACTAATAATGTTCAGGCTGTTTTTACCATTTTTTTTTTTCTACAGTAGCTGGATGACAGTCGGGTATTACCCGTAGAACATGATACTCCCTACCGGACGAAGTGACTCCACTAGAATCCCCATTCACGTCGTTATCTAAATTCGTTATATTTTGAGGCATGATTTTCTAGGCAAAATACATCGGTGGTTTCCCCTTGCCTTTCGCCGGTTTGTATATGGTTTGACTACAATAGCCTTGTCTAAAGAGACTTACCCTGCAAGGCAGCAGGGGGAAGAGGTTATAGTGCCTCTTACCCGCCGATGAACATGTCGTAGGGTTTTGAGGTATTTTATAGAGTTAGCTATCCCACCAACTAACTCGCCTCCTCTCAATGACCATCACCTGTTTTGTCCACGGCCACTTATTCAATATATTCGTGGCTAACCTCTATATCTAGAGGCCTTTCCACCATCCGCCCCCTGGTGGACGCTGTAGTTGAACAGGCTCCTACCCCAGGAGCGCTATATATTAACTGATTTTAATATACGGCAGTAAATCAGGGACGAGAGAGAGAGAGAGAGAGAGAGAGAGAGAGAGAGAGAGAGAGAGAGAGAGAGAGAGAGAGAGAGAGAATTAGTATTTTCAGAAAATTAGCCGAAATAATGACTGCACTACGGTCACATACTCCACTGACTAGGAAATGGCCCAGGGCCAGCTATCACCGGCCAAGTTTTCTAAAACCTTTAAATTAACACAGACCGGGAAACAAAATAATGCCTAGATTGATCTATAATCTGTTCTTTAAACAAGAAAGT
Source organism: Candidula unifasciata (assembly GCA_905116865.2). NCBI lineage: Eukaryota > Metazoa > Mollusca > Gastropoda > Stylommatophora > Geomitridae > Candidula > Candidula unifasciata. The sequence continues at coordinate 1,043,409 of CAJHNH020006412.1, read as the reverse complement.
GTTGAGATCCTTCACGAGGGGAAACACACAATTAGCACCACACAGAAGGCAGTGCATCACAGAATTGTGCTTGTCTTCACTGCTTGACATAAAAATGATCATGACAAAAACGACTGAAAGGCGCTGTCTGAAAAAGAATTCACCGATATTGAGAATCAGTCGAGTAAAATTTGATGATGATCATATCAAAAATGTTTAGGACTCTCAGATGTTTAAATAAAAAAAAAAAATTTTTAATACTTTTGTCAAAATATACGATAGGAAAAAAATATACAACAGACCCACACACAAAAATGGGAACCAGAAAGGACGGTCCAGGCACTGCATCTCAAAATAAAATGACAAAACTGAAAAAAATTAATACATTTACCACTCTACAAATACTCTTTTTTTTTAAATATTAGATTTTATAATCTGGACTATATGTGTGTATCAGCTAGGTGTCATTGATATACAGTCAGATATTATTGATTCACTGTCATATTTCATTGATGCACCGTTAAGTATCATTAATGTAGTCAGATATCTTTGATGCACAGTCAGACGTAAGTGGTGCACGGTTAGATTCACTGACGCACAGTCAGGTAGCATTAGTGTTCAGTCAGATTCACTTATGCACAGTCAGGTAGCATTAGTGTTCTGTCAGATTCACTGATGCACAGTCAGGTAGCATTAGTGTTCAGTCAGATTCACTGATGCACAGTCAGGTAGCATTAGGTTCTGTCAGATTCACTGATGCACAGTCAGGTAGCATTTAGTTTCTGTCAGATTCACTGATGCACAGTCAGGTAGCATTAGTGTTCTGTCAGATTCACTGATGCACAGTCAGGTAGCATTAGTGTTCTGTCAGATTCACTGATGCACAGTCAGGCAGCATTAGTGTTCTGTCAGATTCACTGATGCATAGTCATGTAGCATTAGTGTTCTGTCAGATTCACTGATGCACAGTCAGATAGCATTAGTGTTCTGTCAGATTCACTGATGCACAGTCAGGTAGCATTAGTGTTTAGTCAAATTCACTGATGCACAGTCAGGTATCATTAGAGTTCTGTCAGAGTCACTGATGCACAGTCAGACAGCATGAAGGCACGGTCAGTTATTACTGATGCAATCCACCTGTGTAATTCACAATACAAGTAAAGTGATATTGTAACTTGAACGAATTTGAGAAAAACATTACCAGATGTTGAATGCCGACAAGAATGTATGTGGTGTACAGCAGCAACGCCATGGCTGGAGACAGCTGGTGTTTGCTGAATGTATGCGGTATGGCAACAAACAGATACGACATACCTAGGCAGACGATGAGAATATTAACAACGGCTGTACTACAATCATAATTGTTATAATGAATACATAACATAACTCTTGACCTGTTAGGGTCATAGAGGTGTATCGATGAAAGCACTAGCTTCCGCTCGATGAATAAGTGTATAATAACTTAGTCCTGTCCATTTCTTGATGTTGTTATTCCAAGTTTTTCTTTCCACATATAATGATTAGATAACATCAAACTATACATAGAGAGACAGCCGCCGTGGTGTAGCAGCTAGACGCTCGCTAGTGGATCGCGGGTTCATGCCCTGACAGAATTAGACTTTTATTCTTCAAATAAATAATCCTGGCTCCCAGGTCGACCCAGCCTGGACAAGGTACCAGGTAAAATCCTGGGAAGTAAAGACGGCAGGCGTAATGTTAACTACATCACCCATCGAGTGAAGATTGGTCTCAAACATAACCGTCTAGCCCCACATGCCCAATAGACCTGAAGGCGGGAAAAACTTGTATTATATATATATATATAATATATATATTATATATATATATATATATATATATATATTATATATATATATATATATATGGAACAGAAACATTTAAATGTGGATTTCATTTATGTCTCATTTTTTCTATTTAAAAAAAACAGAAGGAATAAATTATTATTCTAAAGCTGCACGCTGAGAGCTAATAGACTGAAATGGTTTAGGCATATTAAAAGAAAGACAGATGACAAAGAAGTTAAAAACTGTATACACAAGGGAGATCATTGAATGGTCGCAGACCACGAGGCAGACCAAGAAGACGATGGAGAGATAATGTCCTAGACAGACCTGCAAACACTTGGTGTCACCAACTGGAAAGAGAAGGCCAACCAGAGAGATGAATGGAGGCTGGTGATATCTGCAGCAATGAACCTCAAGGGCTCGGAACGCTAAAGAAGAAGCAGAAAGCTGCGTTGGTGATTGCTGTGACAACAGAAGAACATAGAAAAGCGGTGGTAAAACATATTGCCTGAGGCAGAGGGAGTGCAGAAAGCTCAGTTTTATGATCATCTAAAACTGAAAGTTTAACATTTGTTGATTTAAAACGATAAAGTTCGGTGTTTTAAATTAAAGTGAAATAATTCAGTTTTGTTCTCATAATGGTTTAGGTTTCAAATCAATGTATAATTAAATTATATGCAAAAGTAAGAGCTAATGGTACTGGTGCTAGGTTGTCATTTGTGGCTTACGGGTTTTCAATGTAGTTCAACATTTGCGACATACTAGGGCTCGACGTCAGCTGCAGGCTATCTAGTTTCAGACCGCTGGGCGTTGATTTCGGCAAGGGTGTAGATAGAGAGATTACGGAAGGAAATAGATAGGTCCCAAATGTCGTTAACATTTACATTATTTCAAGCATTGCGTCTGAGGTCGCAGTTACCGCTTTTCAATGTCTTGTGTTTGCTGGAAACGAATATGTAGACAGACTAGATGGTTCTGCACCACCTGTCGATGACTTGACGTATGCCAAGATAAATGTCATCAATGCCTTGTGGTCTGGAGAGAATGGTTTAGCTGGAAGTTACCAGAGAGTCTGACCCATTCTCAACATTTAGAGAAAAGGCAAGGCGGACTCATCATCAGACTGCTACGTGCACTGTTAATATTGGAGCTCTGTGTTAGCGGCTGAGATGGGAGCTGGCTGCTAATGGGAATACCTCGAGTGCTATGATGCAAGTTCTTAACTTAGTTTAGTATCAGTGTAGATCAGCATCATTTTATGGCACATGTAAGTGGCCAACACCAGTGTGACACGACAGTATCACATTTCTCCTAATCTAACTGTATTAGGGGTTCTTTTTTTTTTTTTTAACCAGCGCTCAATTTTTCTTCTTTTCAATTGATATATTGCATATACTTATTTATACTTTACCATTACAATATACTGATACCAACTAGCTGTACTCTTTTTAAAGTGTCTACATTAGCAACCCATTGTTGAGGTGGGGGAAGGGAGAGGGTCTTAATTCCATGCATTTGATTTTATCAAATGTTTATCGCAACTTATGTAGTAGAAATGTGTTTGGTAACTTAACTATCCTTATTCATATTGCCCTGCCCATTCCTGTATAAATCAGAAATCTTAATAATGAACTAATACAATTTTGTAGTTTGTGTGTTTTTTTTTTCTCTGCGTGATTCAACATGGCTGGTTTGTTTTGAAATTGTCACAGGCGGATGTTTTCAATATTTGTCATGTTTGTAGCGTGCGCTGAGTTGCCTAGTACAGATGGAGTTCAGTATGGTTGAAGAAAGCATACCTGGCTTGATTCCCACTTCATACTCCAAGCTGCCACCAGGATACAGAGGGTCAATATAGGGCACCAGCATCACCAGCAACAGATGGGGCACCACACAGTAGAGCAACAGGTACACCACGACCGTGCTGCAACAGAAAGTAGGCAGACGTTATAATACAAAAACATATCTTTCTAATTAGCCAATAGCCCAGATACCTAATACATGATGCACGATATTTACTACAACGTCATAAAATTTTTTAATTTACTTGAGAAAAAATGAGAAGGCGCCGTGATGCACAACTAGACGCTCGACTGCGCACCCGAAGGTCGTGGGTTCAAGTCCTGAGGGAGAGAGATCTTTGTCAAAAATGGTATTGACTTCCAGGTAGACCCAGGCCCCAATTGGTACCAGGTAGAGTCCTGGGAAGTAAAGGCGGTCGTAGCGATGTTGGACACATCACCTACCGAGTGCCGATTGTTGCATTAAATATAAGTCTAGCACTATATACCTAATTCGAATAAAGGCGTGGAAAAAGACCCTTTTTATAGAAAATGGGAGCGAGCCCAGTGGCCAGGGACACACACTCTCAGGTTCAAATCTAAGACATCAATCCGCACCAGCACAGATTTTCACAATTTGTATTTTATGACTGACTTTGTCACCCAGGTCGACTTAGCACAGAATGGGTGCCAAGGCTGACCACGTCATTCATGAAGTTGAGATTGGTTGTCAAAAAAAATCTTAACGAAATAACAGTTCCTGCAGTCAAGCTGGTATCAAGGAATATTAAATACGATACACACTGTGACAAGAAAGCTCTCACCAAGAAACGGGGATTGGCGGGGAGATTGGGGTAGGAGGGTCGGGGTGGAGGGAGGAGGGAACCTTTTATTTCGACCTAAGTATTTGTCAACACACGAACTGATACACACAGTTGCGGATCGCAGATGTGGAGTGGCATGATCGCCCACGCCAGTCGGCAAGACACTTGATGATTTATCAACGTAAGTAGTAGGCTAGCGTAATACGGCTCTTATTTGGGAAATCGATCCCTCTTTATCCTTAGTAAACAGATGACGGCCATAAGTGATTGGTTTTTCCTAGAGGGTTAACCCTCCCTTCTTTGTCCTTAGTAAATTTCGATCTGTAACCCTCCCTCTTTATCCTTAGTAAATATCGATCGGGAGGGTGATGATGGTACAAGTGATTGGTTTCAGGGAAAAGGTATATGAAATCGATACTTTGTCTCTCCCTGGGTATTTTCTTCGGGGAAAAGGCAAATATTTCTTTAGTGCAGGGCCAGCTGTTTGATAAAGGGGGAATGATTAATTTCCCACACGCAGTCTTAGGGATTAGAACAGGTGGCGTTATATAAAACGGGGCAGGCAGGGCAGGGGACCCGAGGGGACAGGGCGACTAATAGAGTTGGTGTTAGTTTATGGGTTCTGTAATAGACAAAACATTAGGAGTTGTTTGTTAGCGGGGGGATATATATGTTACAACAAGCTAGGGGATATGAAAAGAGACTTATAGACGGCAGTGTCAGGTGGCAGAGGGGAGCCGTTTTAGGGTTTAGATAAAGAAACCTAGGAAGGCGGCTTGATGACCGGGGATATATGAGAAAGGGCGGCTCTGGCGCCGGCATCATCATCATCATTGCCATGGGAGCGAAGGTCGACCGCTCAGAGATGGTTTGAGCTGTAGTAAAAAGGAGGACATGCGACAGAAGGGTGGGTGTCTAGTAATACTGTTGGGGGCCGAAGAGAAGAGACATAATTGGCAGACTATCTGTTGTAATCTTATTGTCCAAGAGTTAAAGTTTCTTCTAGTTTCTTCTAGTGGTCACAGCGCAGGTGAAAGGTTCACACAGCGGCCACGGGTCGGGTCGTTACCTGGGATACCAGCTAATTGAATGCTGGGCGATTAACACAAAGGCTCCTGCAGAACACAAAGGAGTCGGCAGTCAAGATATTTTCCTTGTCCAAATAGGACGTTCCCTCTTTGTGAGGTTTTGATTACCCGTACTTACTGGAGACAGTTTAATGTCTATTTATTTCTTATAATGGCAGGAGTCCATTGAGAAAAGAGTGTAATTCTTTTATATTCTCAGAGTAAATAATAGAGAGTTATTATCGTACGTTTTATTGAATAATCATCATCATCTTGTGACGTGTAACTTTAATGCCATTAAAGTATGTGGCCTGTCACAAGCGTTATTGTTGGCTTGTAAAGATAGCGACTGTATTACATGATGTTGTGTCGGTGCCAAGTGTGCCAGTTATAGAATGCAGGACTTCACTGTAGCACATCCATCAAGGAGATATCCAGCGGAATACTAGAATAGGCACCCTAGGCCTAAATACTTGGTTCTTGAATATCTTCAACAAAGAGTAGAACAAAGTGTACAAAAAATTAAGTGTATAACAGTGGATGGCCAAGCCGGTCCTTTGATGGATTTATAAACAGTGTTGGTTTATCCAGTGTTCTTGCTACTGACTGATAATCGCTTGAAAGAATACATTTAACTGTTCGCACATAGACGTTATAAATTAACGGATCCTGAAAGGAGTTATAAACTATTTTTTTACTTGTATGCAGTGCTAACGGGTGTTTCTAGCAGCTTTACGAACTTATCGGACATACGTGAACTAACAGTAGGCCTTAATTGATTGCCGTATACAGCTATATAAAGTGCTGGTGACATTAGCAGTGTTATTTGACTCTATAGAATTACGCGTTTGTTCTACCGTAATTGACATTCTTCAACGGAGTTCGGCAGTGGATGCTTGATTTTCGCATCATTACTACTAGGTTCCTGTTCTCAGTACGACGCCTAAGGATCGCAGTACGACGCCTGAGGATAGCAGTACGACGCCTGAGGATCGCAGTACGACGCCTAAGGATCGCAGTACGACGCCTAAGGATCGCATCGACTTGAGGATCCACGCTTACGACGCCTAGGGATCGCATCTGTGGATTTAAATCGGGTAATGTTTTTTGTTGACGGATGGGAGTTGTGTTGTGTGCTCGTTTCGTCTCATAACATATCCGAGGTGTTAGAGTGAATGATTATCATCCATGTTCTCTGTTATTTGTAACTTTAATATATCAGCTCATTGAGTTTGGGATGACATATTAGTTCTTTTCTTCAGCTTTTCTTGTCAAAATGGCGGCTCTGATATAGAGGATATGCAAATATTCATGGCCTTTCTGACAATTAGTCGCTAAAATTGTATGCGTTAAGTGTGTTTCCGTCGTCACGTCATTGGTGTGCTCTTCTGTTTACTTTTCATGATTTCTTTTTATAACAGGCTTGTGGTGTCAACTTTATTTTTACTATTCGATTCTCTCAACGTTGTCGTTTTGTACGTTCGTTGCAGTGAACGAAGTGTAGCGTTTTGTTTGTCAACCATCGTTTGTCTCATTTTTTTCCCCATTTATTATTATTTTGTATTTTTTGTATTGCAAAATACGTCGAGTTATAATGGCTTCCTTTGCGGATTTTGTTGAGCTAGGCCCATCTATGAGTTTAGAGGGGCCAGAGTTGGTCAAATTTGCCGAAGCCAGATTTAAAGAAATCACAGATAGAGAAGAAAAAGCGTTAGAAAGACAGCAGAAAAAAAATTGACTCTGAGTTGAAGATACAACTTCTTAATGCAGAAAAAGAGAAGGCTGAACTACAAATAAGGTTAGAAAAAGAAAAAGCAGAGGCAGAAAAAGGAAAAGCAGAGGCAGAAAGACTAAAACTAAAAGAAGAGTCAGAAATGCTAATTTGTGTAGAGAGAGAAAAGGCTGAACTACAAATAAGGTTAGAAAAGGAAAAGTTAGAGGCAGAACGGGAACTTAAGGAACAGGAAATAGCATTTAAAAGAGAGCAGATGTTGCAGCAGATGCAGGAAAATGATAGGCAGCAGCAATTTAAAGATCGAGAATTAGAATTGTCTCACAAGCAGCAACAACTTAGATTCGACACTGAGATAGAAATTGCTAGAGTAGAGAGAGATAAAATGATCGCTATTAAGGAGGCCGAGAGCAAGAAAAGTGTGGAGATGGATCAGTTCTCCAACCGAGACCGGAATAATGGGTCATACAGGCCGAAGTTGCCCTTTTTAACAACAAATGATTGTTTACACTCTTTTTTGGACAGATTCCAAGAAACGATGTCGTCAGCCCAGATTCCTGAGACACAGTGGGTAGCTCGTCTAAGAGATCTGCTAACCGGAACAGTGTTAAACACGTTCACTAATTTACCGTTGGAAGACCGTGCATCATTCCAGACAGTGCGTCAGAAATTATTGGCTTCCCAAAATTTGACAGAGGAAAACTATCGTCAGAAATTCAAAAACATAATGCCTTCCTCTGAAAAAAAGTTTTGGTGATTTTGTTGCCAATGTTAAGACCTTGTTTTCTAGGTGGACAACTCTGGCGCAGGTCGGTAATTCTTATGATCGTCTAGCAGACCTGATGATTAGGGATAAGATTCTATCCTGTTGTAGCACAGGATTGTTTGCTTTCTTTCAAGAAAGGAAACCACCATCTATTGAGGAAATGGTGAAACTGGGTGAGCAATATATGAGTGCTCATCCTGGCATGTCATTGCAAAAGGAAAGTTACACAGAACCTATTCCTGCCGCATCTAGCATGCGCGTGAACCGCTCACATTATTCACAAAATAATGTTGCTCAGAAACCTAACACTTTTGGCAGAGCAGGTCACTTTAGAATCCACAGCTATGCTCGTTCCAGACGACCAGATAGAGCCTTTCAGAAGACAGAACATTCACATAGGTACTTTAGCCGGCCTAGATGTTGTCAGTACTGTTCTTCCTGGCGTCACAGATCAGACTAGTGTCAAAACAAAAGTTATAGACGGAATGATTATGAATCTCCGACACAAGACAGGAGGAGGCACTACGATAGCAACCTCAAATGCTTTGTGTGTGGGGGGAATCACCTGAAAAGATTCTGTCCTAGAGTTACACCAAAACAGGGCAATGCACTTCAGGTACAGGACATAACACATGCCAGCCACAGTGATACAGTACAAGTCAGAGTTCGACCTGACATCGTGTATCCTGCTTTGTCCGCCATGCCTACAGAATGTGGATTACCTCTCCATTTTGGGTACATTGGCAAGGTTAGATCTACAGTTTTGAGGGACACAGGCGCGAATGTTATCGGCGTGGCAAAATACTTAGTTCCTTCATCTGCATATACAGGAAGGTATGCCAAATGCCGCACATTCGGTGGAAATCTTGAAAAATATCCACTTGCGATTGTGAAAATTAGATGTCCCCATTTTACCGGAGTTGCAGAGGTATGTGTCGTAAACCGAGGTTCACCAGATATCATTCTTGGTACAGTTCCAGGGGTGCGAGCTTGCACAACAGAAGATATTAAGAAGTGGAACGATGACAATGACACAGTGGCCAACGCTGTTACACGAGCACAGCAGAAACACATAGACAGAGATAGGCACCTTTTTAGGTCCAGATAGCATTTCATGAGCTAACATTTTTGGGTCATGTTGTTGGAAATGGTCTCCTTAAACCAGAAGACAATAATGTGGGCAAAATTCTAAAAATCCCTACCCCAAAGACCAAAAAGCATGTTAGAGCTCTACTGGGTCTATGTAACTTCTACGCTAAATTTATTCCCCATTATTCCTCTATAACATCTGTGTTGTCTGAGTTGACAAGAAAGACGATGCCTCGAGAGGTGTTTTGGGATGAATCCTGCGCACAAGCACTCAGCCAGATACAAAGAACATTTAACAATAAACCATTTCTGAGATTGCCTAATCTATCACTTGATTTTTATGTTTCCTCAGATGCTTCAAATGTCGCACTGGGAGCAGTAATTTCCCAAATGTACGATGGGACTTTACATCCTTGCCTCTATGCAAGTCGCAAGCTGTCTGACACTGAAACACGCTATAGTGTCGGAGAGAGAGAAGCACTGGGAATTTACTGGTCCATCGCAAAATTATCCAGGTACCTAATAGGGAGAACGTTTTATGTAATTACAGACCACAAGTCACTTGCTGTTTTGAACACAGGGTCTGTAACAAATGCCCGTATTCTTCGTTGGACCTTGTTTCTTCAGACTTTTAACTATACCATCATCTACCGGAGTGTTAAGGAGAACGTACTTGCTGACTATTTGTCCAGATTTCCTTGTACGTCATGAGACAATCAGTTCCTTTTCACATTGGAATTTTTATACCTCACTACACTGCAATGGATGCTTATATATTGGTATCAACATACTTTATCTAGATATGTATATTTCAAGGACATACCTATGAGAAGTGTTTAGTTAGTTAATTTCTCAAGTGTTTTGGACAGATGATTCCATTTATTGGGATTGACAGTAATTATGAAATGTGGATTTAGCTTATGGGTTATTAGTGAACCAGTTATGCTATTATATTGTATTTCTTGTTGTTATTTACATGCATTCTTATTATAACAAAAGTTATCATCATTTTATTTACATGCATTCTTATTATAACAAAAGTTATCATCATTTCGTTTACATGCATTCTCACTTAACTGCATGTTGATTTCACTAGGTATATTCGAATATAAGTTGTCTAGATGACTACAACAGAGTTAAAATTATGCAACTGAAAACATAGATTTTCAGTTTGTGAGAGGGGGGGATAAGCTGTTGTAATCTTATTGTCCAAGAGTTAAAGTTTCTTCTAGTTTCTTCTAGTGGTCACAGCGCAGGTGAAAGGTTCACACAGCGGCCATGGGTCGGGTCGTTACCTGGGATACCAGCTAATTGAATGCTGGGCGATTAACACAAAGGCTCCTGCAGAACACAAAGGAGTCGGCAGTCAAGATATTTTCCTTGTCCAAATAGGACGTTCCCTCTTTGTGAGGTTTTGATTAACCGTACTTACGGGAGACAGTTTAATGTCTATTTATTTCTTATAATGGCAGGAGTCCATTGAGAAAAGAGTGCAATTCTTTTATATTCTCAGAGTAAATAATAGAGAGTTATTATCGTACGTTTTATTGAATAATCATCATCATCTTGTGACGATAACTTTAATGCCATTAAAGTTTATGTGGCCTGTCACAAGCGTTATTGTTGACTCGTAAAGATAACAACTGTGTTAGATGATGCTGTGCCAGTTATAGTATGCAGGACTTCACTGTAGCACATCCATCAAGGAGATATCCAGCGGAGTACTAAAATAGGCACCCTAGGCCTAAATACTTGGTTCTTGAAATTACAGTGTACTACAACAAAGTGTACAACAAATTAAGTGTACAACACTATCTGACTTTATAAATAAGTATTCGCCGGTTCTGATTGCTCAGTAGGTTTCAGTGGTAATTCTGCTGGAGCAGTTGGGTTAGGAAAAGTCGTCAGGTGTTTGGTGTGGTGACAGTGAAGGGCGACCGTTTTAGGGTTTAAGAAATCTAGGAAGGTGGCTTGATGACCGGGAAATATGAGAAAGGGCGGCTCTTGCGCCAGCATCATCATTTGTGTTATGGTATCGAAGGCTGGCCACTCGGGAATGGTTTGAACTGTAGTAAAAAGGAGAACGTACGACAGAATGAGGGGTGTCTTGTCATGATGTTAAGGACCGAAGAGAAGAGACTTACCGGACAACTAGGCTGATATTATAAATAAATAATTTAAGGTTCTGATTGGTCAGTAGGATTCAGTGGTAATTCTGCTGGAGCAGTCGTGTTAGGAAATATCGTCAGGCGGTTGGTGTGGTGATAGTGACAGGTGGCCGTTTTAGGGTTTAAGAAACCTAGGAAGGCGGCTCGATGACCAGGAATATACGAGAAAGGGTGACTCGAACGCCATCATCATCATCTGTGTCATGGAAGCGAAGGTAGACCTCTCAGGGATGGTTTGAGCTGTAGTAAAAAGGAGAACGTACGTCAGAAGGGTGTGCGGCTTGTCATAGTGTGTTAGATGTTGGTATTTTAGGAGAATTTAGGTTGTAGTAAAAACGAAAACTTTAGCAAAGTGGCTGCCGTTGTGATATATTATTGGATGTTGACAGCTCCTGGAGGGTTTGGGTTGAAGTAAAAAAGGAGGAATTTATGGCAAAACGGCGACCCTTGTGTTATAGCACCGATTGCCGATCACTCAGGGAGGGTTTGTGTTGAAGTAAAAAGGGGAATCTAAGGCAAAACGGCGACCCTTGTAGCATAGCAGCGAATGCCGGCCGATCATGGGGGTTTGAGTTAAGGTAAAAAGGGGAATTTATGGTAAAATGGCGACCTTTATGTCACAGCAACGAATGCCAGCCGCTCAGGGATGGTTTGAACTGTAGTAAAAAGGAGAACGTACAACAGAAGGTCGGGTGGCTTGTTATAGTGTTAGAGGTTGATAGCTTAGGAAAGGTTTGTGGTGCAGTAAAAAGGGAAACGTTAGCAAATTGGCGGCCGTTGTGATATATTAATGGAGGCTGGCTGCTCAGGGGTAGTTTAAGTAGTAGGGGGAAACATAGCAAAAGGACGACCGATGTATCAAAGTGACGGGCTCTGGCAGTACAGATATGGTTGAGCTATAGTAAAAAAATGAGAACTGTTGTGTCATATTTTTAGATATTACCGATCATGGAGGGATTAAGTTGTAGGTCAGAGGCGGCGCTACTAGGCGACGAATGAGGGCTAGGGCAATTTTAGGTGCCAAAAGGGCACTATATATTTCTCGACGGACAGCTTAAAGCACTCAAGAAAACGCACATGTCTTTCAATATTCTTGACAAGGCGATAACTGAAGACGCCGAGTAACCCGATCACTAGCCTTCGGGCTAGTGGTTGGTGCCCCAACCAAAGGTTGCTGCGTCCCGTCTCAAAACAGAGCTAGTAGGTCGGACAGCCCGTTGACAACCGTCGATCAGACAGTCTTCAGAAGGGACAAAATAGTTTGTAAGATAGCTTCTGTGCCGGTCAGGCTCGTCAAACAGCCCGTTAAATAGCTGATTATTGGCTAGAGGGGCAAAATAGTCTCCATGAAGAAAAGTTGACAAGACTTGTAACTGTATTGTCACTTATGAGCAACTAAGCAGATGACCCGCCGAAAACAGCCGGTCAGACCACTAGCTGAGCGGCCGACTCCTAGATCAGACAGCCAGACTGTTTTTCTAAATCGTCCCTTTCACTTTGTGAAAATTCGCACAGTCATGTATGGTACCACCCTAGAGGCGACTATAGGAAACAGCTTCGTTGGCCAGCTCGTCAGTGGGACGCATTGTTTATTAGCCGGAGACGACAGCCTTCTTGAAGAACCCTCGAAAAGCTTTGTGAGTTTACAGTAAGACAACCTTTCCTGTAACACAACCTGGTAGACGATCCGGGTAACAGGACTGGACATCTAATTTTAAGGGCGACTAGTTGGTTAGCTGCGTTTGTACAAACACAGTAGAAGGAAAAGACATTGCGCCTCTTAAAGTGGTCAAGTGGTAAAAGATATCGATCGCTTTAAGTTGTATTAAGAAAAGTGGGACTGTTTTGAAGCCCCTTGATATGCCCAGTGAAACAAAACATGTTAGTAAGAATAGCGATACTTTTGTCACAGTGTCGTTTTTGTCTTTTGTAAAATTCGCCCTGTGTTTCTTAAAATTCACCTTATGTTGTATAAAAAGTTGCCTCATGCTTCGTCAAAGTCGCCCTCTTGTTTCTAACCGTTGTCTTGTATTTTCTACACTTCGCTCTCGGGTTTCTAAAAAGTCGCCTTCTGGGTTCTTAAAGTCGCCTTATATTTGTTATCATTTCTTTGTACTGACTAAGACGACTACAGTCACTATTACTTGCTTTGACATTGTTTTCTTCGTGAAATTGATTTGCCTGGCCACAAAGTTTGATCGCATATCTTTGGATTTAAAACTTTGGTTGTCTTGATGAGTTTCGTGGGATCAATAGCTGGGGTAAGTTTCGCATGTTTTAGTAATACGTGTATCTTTACATGTCTTAAAAGTTGCCGGAGTAAGTGAGTATACTTAACTGTGGCTCACTCTTGCTAACAGCAAAGGCCACAACAGAGGTGTCCACTTAACCCGTGGATACCCAGTCCCGGAAACTGAATTTGTCTGGTGCATGTTCCCTATCCTATATAACACTCAGAGGTATCACTGAGATTTTCCCTTCAGCAAATCAAAAGGACATGACAGAATCTTTATTCTAAACTTCTTTAGGTGAGGAAATATTCTTAGCTTTAAGGGTTGCTTTCAAGTAAACGTTTGATAATGTGTAGAAACGGATTTTAAAACTTCAGTTTGGAACTGAAGGCCTCACTTCATACACAAGTGAAACGGTAATGATTTTCATAGTAGTGTTGTTCTGCGTAACTATATTTTTTTTTCCTTTCTAATATATGGTTAAGTAGAGGCTCCTGCTGCTGAAGTGGCGTAGATTTATATACAGATAAATCAGTATTCTGCTATGCTAGAGAACACAACATCCCAGTAAGTGCACGTAAGTGCACTGACAGCAGACATGTCAATGTCACAGGCAGAGACATGATATGTCCAATTTGTCGTCGCTGGCACTTTCCGTCTTTCCAGACGATAGTCTTATATTGTGCTATGAGGATTCATGGTAAACACAGCCCATGGCTATAGCGTGTGGGACTAGCAAGACCCGTCAGCGTCAAAAAAAAAAAAAATTGTCGAAAGTGTCTCACACTGTCAGAGGCAACCTGTGATGCTTTCCTCTTCGCTAACAAATAAGGACGTAAAACCCGTAACTGCTGTCTGAAGATTTATTTCCGAGACCAAGGGATGTTTCTCCACTCCATAGCACAAAACCTGGGCTGTATTGTAGAGACCATGTGTTGCATTATGCCCTATTAAACAGTCTAGACTAAATGTTGTTTGTTTAAAGCCACAGCAAGCGTCTAGGGATTATACTGTTTAAGGAACAACAGATCTTACCTACCTTCCAACATAAACGTACATGGGTACACGCACAAATGCAGTAGGAAAGGCCAGAAGACGACAAGACCTATACAGAAATCTAGCACATGCAAGCTGAAAAGTAGGGGGGAGGGGCGCCATGAATTTACAACTAGTGAAGAAGGCGCAGCTTAGTGTTAGTAGGAGTATGTCTGTGGTTTAAAAATTATAGTAACATACTGGTGGTGCTATGAAGGAGCTATGATGGTGCAACCTGCGGACGTCTAGGTTACAGAAGGAAATGCAAGCGAAGTTACAGCTGTGGAGGATGCAAAATGAAAGAATGAAATCTAAAAGATTGACAGAACAAGCAACGTAAATTAGGGGGTTCGGGGATAGTAATGAGTGATTGGGATGGATAATAATCAGTATGAATTTTCCGCAGGCCCTAAGAGTTATAGAAAATGAAACTTATTGTGCTCCGAAGAAGCTATGATTGAGCTATAGAAATGTTCTTATGGTGCTATTGGTTACATAGTAAAATTTACAAAATGATAAACCAAGGGATGTAAGTTACTGAGGAGTAAGGGGAAAGGAGAAAAGGGAAAACAAGGGGGGGGGGGCGGGCTGATTGTCTTGCATGATACATCTGCATAGCCACGTATTTTTGGGGTTTCTACTCCAGTAAAATCATCTTTCATTTTCCCTATAGGTTGTTATTGGACTCGTCTGAAAAGAGTTGGGGAGGAGGTTGGGGAGGGGGGGGGGGGGGGGGACATTACCTTGCTTTCAAACCAGATTTATTTGAAAAAGATCTGCCTTTCTATCTTTGTATGTTACTATATTATAAGTCTCCTTGACTCAGTCAGTAGCCAATCCCTGGCTCCAACAAACTGCATAGACTTGCATCGAAGCCTTGTGAAGCACGCCAGTCCCGTCTTCGGGGTCAAGAAAGGAGACCTATAACCAACTTCTCATGGAAACAGCAGATGTACCTTGGTGTGGCTTCTGCGCTGGAGGACGGAGCACTATGGGAATGCCCAATATACAGCGATGTTGATGGCGATAACACAACATTCACATTTTAATTATAAGGACGATTCACATACTCACGTATTTATAACCCTTTTCTTGCAAATGATGTGTGTACCCAGAAATGGCAGAGTACCAGCCCATAATCCTAATCCGTACACATGAAGATCCATTGAATCGAACCAAATCTGGAAAAACGAAATATATATGAACCTGACTGCTGAATAGAAAAGGACAAAGTAAGTGCTGTTTCTTTTTCTGTTCTACCATATTTATACTTTACGATTATTCTTACCGTGAAACTATGAAAGAGCACGTAAATGAACATCAAGCGTCAATATGGTATGTTCTATAAATAACAGATCACAACAACAACAAAATTTTTCGTGTTGTAAATTACTGCATTCTTTTCCTGTTCACGATCCATCTTTTGGGCATGTATCCTCAACTGTTCGGGATAGTTTTCCTAGATCAAACTAAGAGGAAGGTGATTGGGCTCATCTCCAGCTGTGAGTCCATTGACTGAAATCATTATCTGTATTGTGTGACTTGCTCCCATGGTACAGGGTATGGAATAGGTTTCAACGGTGATGTTCTCATGTGTAGATCTGCTTGAAACTGTCTTCTAAGTCTTTTCCCCTGATGGAACGTTTGAGACGCCCCAATTTCAGAACATCTAATGTTGCATTCACTGTTCATGACTGCATACTATTAAACTTTTCCATCTGGATCATAGTTTTAGTGGTTCTTCTAAATGACAATGTCTACACTGCAGTTATTTTCTACGTCTCTATGACAATAGTTTTCATGGATCCTGTAATGAGTCTAAGTGATGGATTTTGCATTTTGTCTAACAACTGTAGATGAGAGTTAGCGACTGACGACCAAGCTATTGCACCAAACTTCAAGAAAGTATTATCGCTTCATTATAAACTTTATTCCTTTAGCAAGGATGTTTCTAGGTGAATACAAGCAGCTTTGTCCCTGGGGGGAAAAATGAAAAAAAGCGGTGTTCGTGTTATGTCTGTGTTGACGGCAACATATAGCCGGTGTAGCGTAGTACTGGTTTTCGATCCGCCTCCTGGCCAACTATTTCCGACTTCAGGAACTCTTGAGCGGGAAAGTGGGCTCATACCTTCGCCTTTACCTCGTTTGTTGTCACATCCAGTTTCCCGCTAGGGGTTGAGACCTCAACCTTCTACTGACTGTATTGTTGGGAAGACGAATGGGGTCCCGCGCAAGAAGGTGAGATAGGCTTTAGCAAGAGAGGCTAACAGAAATAAACAGTCTTGTATTGCGCATCATTGCTCCACTAAGGCCCCAAGGTGTCTGAGCTTTTAAGTTCAGGTGCTCCTGGTACACCCCTCCCCTTTATTTTCACCTCTCACATTTAGTAATTATGGAGCCATGTAAGCAGCTGTTGCGGGAAGCTAGAAAGCAGCTAGAAAAAAAGTTGCTGGTTATGTTTTCCCGTTCCAAACAATATCAAAAGTGTTATTCGAAAGCAAACAAATAAAACTAGATCAATACGACTCAACAATCATTGGTGATTGAACCTATGTAGATAGAAAAAAAATTATTCAACAGTAAGTTTGATAGCTCACCTTGGACCGACTCATCAAATAATGCAGTGAGCTGCCTTGGAAATCCTCTGGTTGGGTCACAGGGTCACTAGTGTGTGTTAGAAACACGTTTAATAAACGGCCAGAGTTGGGGATAGCAATGTAACCGTACAAGATGAGTATCACTATCATCAGGGCAGTCACTGGCGCTAGGACGCTCATCACCTTGGGGGAAGATAGGATATATAAGCCTCAGTGTGTGAGAGATTAATGTGACCGCACTACACGATCAATGACATTGTCTATCAGTAACTAAGCAAGACCAGACGCGAGCAGTTTCGTTTGTGTTCCACGTACTACGACGACCCCTAAGATAAGCCAGTTATTTGTAGTCTTGTGTAAATGTGTGTCACTATTGGTGTGTTTATAATGTTAATGAAATCTGTTCAGCCTCAACGTTCATTTAGTCTTTGGTGATTGTGTGTTATTGGGAAGCTGACTATTTTCCTCAGGACTGCAGCAATACTTTTGTGAATAGTACCAATATTTTTTTTTTAAAATTGCACCAAGACATACCAAAAGATACCAATTTCTAAACACATGCCAGCGCGCGCGCACACATAAAACTGGCTTACGTTTAGCTGATCAGAACTGAAATGCTTTGTCGATTACACCATTGCTGTACCATTCCGCTTAGTTTGTTACAATGTGTAATTAATCTCCTGGAGAATTAAATTTGATTTCATCAATGAATTTATTGTTGAAGTTTTCAAAGAAGAGCGACTTAACAAATACAAAACTTAATTTTGTTAAGCAGATAGAAAACTCTTTCTATAGCTTCAGAGTAATGAGGTAATGCAAAAGATCAGGGCTAAGCTTTGGTACTAATTCAAAGCCTTTTTTTCCTCTCCACATTTTCCTTCTTAATTTATAAACTAACACTTCTCTTTTGTTTTCTTTTGTCTTTTTTTTTAAACATTAATTGATTGATCTTGCACTACTAGTTTCCTCAATTCTTTATTTATTTGTTCATAATGTTCTTCTTTGAAAAGGCTGGGATATTACATGACCATTCAATTGACCCTCAGTAACACTTACTGGATCTAGCGCCTCAGTTAAATGTCAGCTTTGCAAAGAATTCACAGAACAGAAAGTTGAGTTGAGTTGAGTCAAGAATTGACATCACAGCACTCGGGGCATTCCCATGCATGCTCCGTCCTCATCTTCAGCAGCCAGCGCTGAGTTCCAATACAGATGGTACCGGTCACAATCTGGTTAAAAGTCTGTCTTGCCTTTTCTCTGAGTGTAGTGAGCCGGCCAGACCCTCTGGTTACACCCAGGTACCCCATTCTCTCTCTCTCTCTCTCTCTCTCTCTCTCTCTCTCTCTCTCTCTCTCTCTCTCTCTCTCTAGGCCATAATAATCTTCTTTCTCTACTAATTCCTTTGCTTAT
This sequence comes from Candidula unifasciata, assembly GCA_905116865.2. Taxonomy (NCBI): domain Eukaryota; kingdom Metazoa; phylum Mollusca; class Gastropoda; order Stylommatophora; family Geomitridae; genus Candidula; species Candidula unifasciata. Next base: position 1,024,925 of record CAJHNH020006412.1, on the reverse strand, counting down.
TCCCAAAGGGCATTGACCACATCTGCTTTGTCGTGTATCAATTCACCACCGAGTGGTGCGGATCCAACCAATCTGTCTGCCTGTTCAAAAAAATCCAAAGTAAGCTCACTACCCGTGACCTTTCAAGTAAAGCTTGCCACTCTGCTCAAATTATCCCTATCTTCGATTTTTTTAGTATGCTTTCAGAGTCTGTTACAATTACGACATGTGTATGCATCTTGTTCTCTAACCACCAGAGAGCTGCAGTTACCGCCTCCACCCCTATTCTCATGCTAGATGTTGTGATATACTGGGCTGTCTTGCACTAAAGATTTTCCATTGGCTGTCGCTACAAACCCCGAGGCACTTCTCTTTCCTTTCAACACTGAAGCATCTGTATAGATAATCAGATCACCTGGGTGTGAATTGTCGTGACTTCAACTGTTTGACTTCAACCTCCGTTTCACCTGCTGGCCACTCTCTGCACACCCGACCCAATGTTATTAAAACCCTACACAGGTCAGACTTTTCCGCTGGTACTCTGACCCACTCCTCTCCTGGCCCAATGTTCTCCGGCATGCATACTTGTCTTATTGTGTCTTCTGATTGAGCCATCCACGATTTTCCCCTTCTCAGCCTCTGACCCTTGCCTGCGGCCAAGGCTTCATACAGAGGGTGTTCCCTGCCTGCAGCTACTCTGAGGTATGACTGAGCCTGCAGTGCCTTTAACCAATCTGCAATAGTCGGCAATGCAAGAATGTATCGCATACAACCGGGGATCAGCCGCATAGCTTCATTCTGTATGCGCTCCAGTTTCTCTAGCTGACTTTTTGAGACAGTGAGTAACCCCAATCCATAATCAATCACTGAGATGATTAGTGCTGGTAAAGTGTGAACAGCATTCTCTGCTCCATGTCCATTGCTGCCATAATCTTTAGTGCATTAAAACATTTTCGGGCCTTTGACACAACCACCTCTATTTTATCCATGAAAGGCAAGCTTCTGTCAAAGGTGATTCCCATGTACCGTAGTCTGCTGTTTCTCTTGATGTCCCTGCCATTTATTTTGAGGCTTGGAAACACCAGCTCTAACAATCATGTTCAAAGGACAACACATGACGGTTGCGTTTTCTGGGATGATTACAGCACTCATCTCTGTACACGTTTATTTTCAGTACACTTCCAATAACTTTAAAAAAAAAGGTCTAACACAGTGCCACAATTTACAATATTATTACAGTATTTATGATACATACAAAAACACTGGATATGATAACATGCACAGCTGCCTTAGAGAAATTTGTACGAAAGGGCTAATTTCGACAGAGCTGGTTCTACTTCTAGTCCCCCCCCCCCCCCCCCCCCCCCACAACTCCTTTTTTTTCGGCCACCTCGATGATGAGTATCAGTACTATCAGGGTAGTCATAGGTCGTAAAACGCACATAACCTGGTTAAGGATTGGTTGTAGGTGAGTCAGTCAAAAGGTGCGTGCAACATTTCTCTTGTTCAAGTTACAATAGGCCTATCATCTGTATCAAGTGCCTTGCCGACAATGATGTGTTATCATGCTTTTCTGCATCTTGTGATCCTTAACAGCGTGCATCAATTGTGTGCTGATACCTTTCTCTTCGACAATAAACTGTTTTCCTTAATCTTGCCTTCCTCTACCTCTCTTTTTCTCCTCACATGTTTCAGTTTTTATCTTGTTTCTGTTGTTTGTTAAAGCCGTACTATATAAACAAACTTTGCAGCGTTGCTTAACTCTTCTCGATCAGTACAGTTACAAGTTGTTGGGAGTAATCGATATTACAACGCTATTCACAGCTACAGAGCGTGAACGTATCGTTAGCCCGGTTTGGTGACGTCAGCAGAATGACCGTCAGCTGGAGCCGGTCTTGGACAAACCCTATCGAGATTTGAAAACTAATGGTATGGAAGAAGTAGACAACGTGGAGGAAATTAACGTCTTTGCTGTAAATGGTTCGGTAAAATGCTGCCGTATCCAGAGATCGTTTTACATCTCTCAAATGTTTGTATAAAATAAAGTCTAAGTCTATATATAAAGATCAATCCCGTCATCTCCTTGTGAGATGCAGTTTTTCGTTATTTTGAAGCCCTGCTCTGGCTCTTGCCAAGGGCCGCAATACAGATCGGCGATAAATATGGTATAATGGTTTCTGGGACCTCTCCACGGGTGATCATCATCCACGTGGTGGCACCTTGTGTCATCGGGTGTTTATCACTTGTGTGATGTCCTGGTGGAGTAAAAATCTACTACTATATATACAGATCGTCATCGGTGTATCGTTGTTCAGTTTAGCTTATAAACCTGGTAGCTAGCAAACAGCTAGAAAACTGTTCTATTCTCTAGCTGTCACTGTTACATACTACCTAATCCAAAAATAGACACGCAATTAAAACAACCGGGAGTTTTTACATCACGCTACCTAGCAACGCCATACTGACAATATTTCCTGACAAACAAACTACAGACTTGAGTTCACAGTAGGAAGTTCGTCTCGTGATGATTAAATTTCCCAACCGTTTTTTAAATATTCTATGGGACAAAGTTTTGATAGAGTACATCACAGTATAATGTCTTTTACACCAAGCACGACACAAAACCGTCCTTTTTAGGCCGGGGGCCGCAATATAGACTGTCCATAAATATGGCCTAATGGCTGAACCTGGTTTCTGTGACCTCTCCACTGTGATCCTAATCCAAATGGTGGCATTTTGTGTCATCGAGTGTTCATCGCTTGTGTGATGTCCTAGTGGGGTAGAAGAAAGTCAGTCAGTCAGTCAAGCTCGACACGATTTGACTGTTTTTATCGGCTGGAGAAGTCAGCTTGGACGTGATCTTGGTAGTTTCTCTAACGGTTTGTGAGGCATGGTTGCCCCTTGGCTAAAGAGAAGCGGTAAAGTACTGCTAAGGTAAAATGTCGGTACGGGTTTTCAAGTTACTCAGTATGCTTCAGTTGGAAGAAAGATTGTTGAAGAATTTAGAGATCACGCCAAGGAAGTGGAAAAGTAGTTACTTCAAAGTTCTGTTGACAACGTGGCCGGCAACCAATCAGGTTGCCGTCTTGGCAGAAGATATGCGGCGCGACCGGATTAACCGCCCAGTAAAACAATTAGCGTCACCCCACCTCGTCGTTGTCACAACCAAAGCCAAAGAAGAAAAAAGCCGAACTCCCATATTGCCAGTAAACGTCCGTAAATGACACAAAAAGTTAAAAAAAAAATTAAAGCATCCATAATTAGATCAACCTGCGGCTTCGTTTTTTTTTTTTCTTCCTTAGAATCATTTAATGCACCCATCCGCATGGATTTACTACCTATCTATCACATCACCTACTACTGTCCCTGCCTCCTCCCTGCTCCTAAAACTCGCGGGTGGTCTGCACCGCCTGCCCATCTACTCAGACGCACAAGAGCCTCACCCGAGCCGCTGACCTCAAACCCACGGAGCCTCACTGTGACCTACAAGTAGCCTATGACCTGAGCCTCATCTAAGCATCCAGGTGATCTTAAACTACAGGAGCCTCTGACCTTGAGGGGAAAAAAGTCACAGAAAATAATGTCAAATATGGAGGTGCTGCACCCGTCGCTCACATATACATCTGATCATTTCTGCTATGTCGTCTTATAACAACACTGTGTGCGTAGTGAATTTTTTTTTGGGGGGGGGGGGAGTGGGGGGCAGGGCCATGCTTGCGCACACATATACACATACGTATATGATACAAGCACATTGTTATGACTGTACCTTGTGGCACTTTGCCCTTCTGCTTCTCTGGCGTATAGCGATGTCAGTAATTTCCTTAATTTGGGAAGTATTTAATAAGGAGGGTGTTCTTGTTAGGGATTTCATTACAGAATACTCGAGATGGTTCTCCAGGTTAAGTCTAATTCGGTAACTTTAATATAAACTGACATTTTCAACAAACAGATCTCTTGCTTTTGCTTTCCATACCATTTTCAGTGCCAGAATGTTTTGCCTCTCTGTTTTATCGTTAGCTCAAACTCACAATCCCTTACAAGAACTCGGTCTAGAGCTCGTGACATTGTCAGGTTTTAAGGCTTGTCAAAAAATCATTAACAAGGCCATTTCGAAGACCAGCACACAGCCATGACTCATCCAGTCCCGCTGTGGTCCTGCACGGGTTCAATGAGGAAATATCGGTGGAGAGGAGGGCTCGACTGGATGAAGCACTCGAGCCTGCTAGACAAGTTGATTGCTTTGTGCCACTGGCTCATTACCATGCCATGCCACCGATTGAACAGTGCCTCGTTTGCAAGCGAACTTGCCGGCACTTAGAATTGTCTCTGTTTTGTGCGGGATAACCGGAAAGCTCATTTCAGTATTATTGGCGTTGGCGAGAAAAAAAAAAAAGGGGGGGGAGGGGGAGTAGTGGGGGGAGGAACAGCCGTAGCGATTCTCACAGAATGGAGCAGGGGGGGTGTAGTGGGGGGAGGAACAGCCGTAGCGATTCTCACAGAATGGAGCAGAAACCCCATGGCTGGTAGGAGACGATGATCGATGGCGTCAACCTTGACTTCTGTCAGTTAAACAACAAACCAGCTCACTGGCGGCGATAGGAATTCACATATTCGTATTCAATAGTTGTCATTCATCATTAACTAATTCCTTTATCAATAGTTGTCATTCATCATTGACTAATTCCTTTATCAATAGTTGTCATTCATCATTGACTATTTCCTTCATTTTCAGCCAATATGATTTATTTGTATGTAATTTTAATATACATTGTACGTTGCATTAATATACAAGGGATGTATAAATATATGTAGAATGTTATAATAATATCATGTTCTCATTGTTTACTTGTAAATTGACCCACGTGCGCACGCGCTCGCACACTCATTGTTCATTGTTTAGATCATCTTCATTGCACATCGGACATGACCATAGGTGCCCCAATCTCCTCTTAAGTATGTTTTCAATTGTGTTTAGGCTAGCAACTCCCATTCTGTTCGAGTAGATGGCTCCTGTATGGTTTTTCTGTTGCGCAACTCCAGCTGGTAAATCCAGAGTACGCAGTCTATTTAGTGAAAAATCATTTTTATAAAACTGAAAGCCTCACAGATTTGAGGCTCTCGTATGGTATTGATGGGATGTCCATAGAGGTCCATTCCTTATAGTAGCACTTCCAGCCACAGCGTCTGCTGTCTCATTTTCTTTCACACCCGCATTCCCTGGGACCCAAAAAAAAAAAAGGTGATTTTGAGAAACGCTTTGACACAGCCATGACCTCCATTGTCCTGCTGCTGGTTGTAAAAGCAAAAGCTCCATTATCTTGTTTCATTACTTTCCTCTGGGTTCTTGCTCTGAAAGCCCATGCACTTCACTTCTGACAAATCACAAAATCATGTGTATACCTAACAGCATCTTCAGGTGATGTGTTTTCCTCCACCAATGCTTTCACTTCTGCATCAACTATTGGTGGCGCCAAATCACAGCACTGTCTTACCACAAAGTATTGCTTGCATTCATTTGGTTTGGGTATCCGTTCTTCTCCACAGTTTATGTCAGGAAGCACACACTCATACTGAATGCGCCGGAACCATTGAGCTCAGGTACCTTACGCCATGTCCAATTTTAGATGAGACTGGAGTCCCACGCCCTCCCCTCCCCCGCCCGAATAATTATGAATGGTGAATAAGAGGTCCCCCTCCGTGCAGAAATGTGTAAATGTCCCGACCCCATGTTGGACGACTTTTTCGCTATTTTGAAGCCCCAGCCAGGTTGTTGCTGGGCGCCCTAATATCATCTGACGGTTGAACGAGGTTGCTGGGACCTCTCTAGGGGTGGTCCTCATCCGAATGGTGGCACTTATGTCACCGGATGTTTACCGCTCAGTGTGATGTCCTAGTGGGGTACAAAAAGTCAGTCAGTCCCGTACAGAAATTCTCATACCATGTCAGTTATTCTATATTTGCCATATAGCACAATAATAATAATACTATTATGGTGAACGAAAAACGAATATAATAATATACTTGAAAAAGCATGACACTAAAAAAATACTTGTAACAAGAATTTCTATACACTTTTACAGAGGCCTCTTAGCTCCCTTACAAAATATGTATGTATGTATGTATATGTATATATATATATATATATATATATATATATATATATATATATATATATATATATATATATACATTTATGTGTGTGTGTGTGTGTGTGTGTGTGTGTGTGTGTGTGTCAGAAACATGATGTACTTACTTTGATGAACCCAAGAGATCCCCTCATTATAATTAGATAGACCAGAGCCCACACCAGCAGTGCACACAGCACCAGGTACCACAACATTGGGCTCCAATTGCCGAGATGGTTGGATCTTTGTAAGAAGTCACTTCTGAAATATGAGCAGAAATTCTCAGGCTTAACCTTCTCACCAAATAAATATGTGCAATAGGTTTGCTGGATCTGCTATCACTACCGACGGTCAGCCTATGGACCATGCTGATATTATTAATGCCCTCAGGGAAATGGGAAGGATAGAGGACTTTGGGGACAGTGGATCCACATCACTCGCCAGAATGGCAGACGTGGGAATTAAGATCGGCATAGCAAAAAACGAGACGCACACCAGAAGACTTGTTAATCAACATAGAACTGGTACTATTAGCCATCGGACGTTGGGGTTCATACTGAGGGGAGGATGTGAGCACCTATGGACATGTCCGGAGTGCAATGATGATAACCCAACTAACCAACTACTAAATATGTTCAAATAATGCAAGTTTCTGGTGAGTATTCTTGTATGCATCGAGACAAGTGCTGGTTGAAGACTGGTTGGCTGATTAACTTTGTCAGTACCCAGCAGATTTGACTTTAGATGGGTTTATTCTAAGAAGCTGTACATTTAACCGATATATTTTGTTTTTTGTTTTTAATTATAAGATCATGGACAAAACAAGGTTGAAGTAGCAACAGGGGTAGAATGATTAAACAGCGTTAAAAGAATATGGTTAAGCATCATCAAGGAAATCAAACTTAAAATGTTCATTGCAGCAACATACGCATGTGAGTTGTGGAGTGACTCCCAGTCCTTAATAAAGAAAATATGGACCTTAGAGCTGGTTGGTATTCTTATAATACCATGGACAAAAAGATCTGAACATAAAGTACGACTGTCTAATAAACAGGATCTTGTCTCGAAAACTGGGATATTTTGGCCATATCAAGCACCACATTGGAGAAATTATTGATTTGTATCATGTGCTGACAATCCCCAAGATGGGCACATGATAAAAGTGACTCCTTGGATGTGAAAGTGCGCGAGGCTAGATAAGTCAGATGAGAAAATCAAAGTTTTATAGAGGTAAATTTGTGCTATGTAAGCTAGATGAGAACATTTAATGCCAGGTAAGTCAGCTCAGAACATTTGTGCTATGCAAGCTAGATGAGAACATTTAATGCCAGGTAAGTCAGCTCAGAACATTTGTGCTATGCAAGCTAGATGAAAACATTTAATGCCAGGTAAGTCAGCTGAGAACATTTATGATACGTAAACTAGACGAGAACATTTAATGCCAGGTAAGTCAGCTCAGAACATTTATGATATGTAAGCTAGATGAGAACATTTAATGCCAAGTATTTCAGCTGAAAACATTCAAGTTGTTTGAAAGGTAATTTAGAACACATAGTGCTATGTAAGTTAGCTGAGAAGACTCAAGTTGTAGAGAAGTATAGTTTGAACATTTAGTGCTAGGTAAGTCAGCTGAGAACACTTAGTGCTTGGTAAGTCAGCTGAGAACATTTAGTGCTTGGTAAGTCAGCTGAGAATATTTAGTGCTTGGTAAGTCAGCTGAGAACATTTAGTGCTTGGGAAGTCAGCTGAGAACATTTAGTGCTTGGTAAGTCAGCTGAGAATATTTAGTGCTTGGTAAGTCAGCTGAGAACATTTAGTGCTTGGGAAGTCAGCTGAGAACATTTAGTGCTTGGTAAGTCAGCTGAGAATATTTAGTGCTTGGTAAGTCAGCTGAGAATATTTAGTGCTTGGTAAGTCAGCTGAGAACATTTAGTGCTTGGTAAGTCAGCTGAGAACATTTAGTGCTTGGTAAGTCAGCTGAGAATATTTAGTGCTTGGTAAGTCAGCTGAGAACATTTAGTGCTTGGGAAGTCAGCTGAGAACATTTAGTGCTTGGTAAGTCAGCTGAGAACATTTAGTGCTTGGTAAGTCAGCTGAGAATATTTAGTGCTTGGTAAGTCAGCTGAGAATATTTAGTGCTTGGTAAGTCAGCTGAGAACATTTAGTGCTTGGTAAGTCAGCTGAGAACATTTAGTGCTTGGTAAGTCAGCTGTTTTTCCCAACCTGGATGAAGAAATTACCAACCCTCCACTAGATGCCTCCTGTGAGTCATTCACAACTGAAGAGATTAAACCAGCCATTAAAAAAATTGAGAAACAACAAAGCTGTTGGTGATGACGACATCTCCGGAGAAATGCTTAAAGCAGCAGTCGAGAATACTTTACAGCGTTTGCTAGAGTTGGTTGGCGAAATCTTCTGACAAAACCACAACAGTGGAAAAATGGTGTCAAACTGCCCCAAAAAGGTTATTTGTCTGATTGTATTAACTGGCGTGGTATCACTTTGCTGTCAGTGCCAGGAAAGTATTTGTGTAGCATGTTACTTGAGAGATTGAAAAAGTCTAAAGATGAAAGGCTAAGAGAAGAACAAGCACGATTCAGATCAAAACGGTCATGCGTAGACAACCATTATAATAATCACTGAAGAATTTATAGAATTTCAGTCGCAATTAATTATCAACTTTTTCGACTTTTAAAAAGCCTTCGACAGTATCTACTGACCTACACTTCGACAGTATCTACTGACCTACACTTCGACAGTATCTACTGACCTACACTTCGACAGTATCTACTGACCTACACTTCGTCAGTATCTACTGACCTACACTTCGACAGTATCTACTGACCTACACTTCGACAGTATCTACTGACCTACACTTCGACAGTATCTACTGACCTACACTTCGACAGTATCTACTGACCTACACTTCGACAGTATCTACTGACCTACACTTCGACAGTATCTACTGACCTACACTTCGACAGTATCTACTGACCTACACTTCGACAGTATCTACTGACCTACACTTCGACAGTATCTACTGACCTACACTTCGACAGTATCTACTGACCTACACTTCGGATATTACTTCGGAATGTCCCTAAAGCTGTGATGTCAATTCTCAACTCAACTCAACTCTCTCGTAGGCCACATTCATCAGTCTAACACTACACAAATTTAGTAGCACTCACTCATACATACACAAACACAAACACGACCACGTGCGCACACATACACACACACAAAGCATACTTTTAGTCGGGTGCTGCATAATGAATTGTACTTGTTACTTCAATCATTTCTACTCATCATGCCGTTACGAAGAAAGAGAAATATAACGCATGCTGTAGTAAATGATTGAAAACATCATCAGAAATCAAAGCAGAATATACTCGCGCCACGGGAGAGATTCATTGACCCTATGAGCTACACATGAGTATTCTGAGAAATAATGGAAATTCTTGGCACAGAGAAGAAGAATCTTGTGTTTGTCAATATAAATAATCAATAATATCAGCCTAAGGGCCAACAGGAAGAAATAGCTGCTCTCGTGGTTTACAGCATCACTTCACCATAATTAGCCGAAGTGTCGCTTTTCCTTGAGTTTTTGGAAGTTGTAGCCACAAAAGTTCACAGTTCATCTGAAGCATATGTAGCCATACACCCACTAGGTGTCGAAACCATATGGCACTATGGCGTCCGGGGCAGTTGTTTTTATACGATTCTTTTGAATGTAAAATGATTTCGTTTCAGTAACTGTTGTCTTGCCTCCAAAGCCGACCTAGCCTTATATGGGTACCAGGTAAATTCATAGGAAGTTAAGACGGTCCGCGTGATATTGACCACATTATAAATCTAGTGCCGATTGGTCTATAAAATATATGTCTAGCCCTATACGTTTGAAGCCGGTATGCTGATTATGCAACGTTATTTCGGCACAACGCTACAAAATAGATTGCAGACACCTGCAGTACAACCTGCAGTCCTACTTCAACTGACAACAATGAATGACTTGCATCAGAAAATATAATCTCTTAGCTTTATAATCTCTTAACTGTTTGCCATGATATCACAGTCAATAGGTGACTCGCTTTAAAATCCAGATGCGACTCGCTGCAGCCCACGGCCGGTTTTCGAAACCAGGCGGTTCCCGGGATTCACACAGCCTCTAGGTAACGGGTACCAGAGTTAACACTCTGGGATTAATATAGGAACGTCGCTGAAGCTACAGAGTTTCGTGCGGACGGCGACACAGGCGGACAGTTTCTTATCAGCTGTCCAAACTGGTGGCAGAGTCTTTACTAAAATAAAAGGGCGTTTGAAGTATCAAGTACAGGAGTAGCAGAGAAAGTGTTGAAAACCCTATTTTCCTCTTTCATATGTTGAGTAAGGGAATTATACTCATAATTATTACTTAGTTTTCCATATTTAACACTAAACTCTTCCCATCTATTGGATATGACAGTACTTTTCCGGGTGTTGGAGGGGGTGGGGGGGGGAGGGGGGAGGCGCTGCAATATTTTAATTGGAAAGGGGTGCAGACTAAAAAAGTGTTGAAATTTAAGGAAACCACTAAAGGTGTTTGAATTACCCATTAGCCAGCGTGCTCTTCTGAAAGGCCCAAGGAATGTTTCCGAATTCCCAGTGAGGAAAAGCTACATTTAATTGATTTCAGCTCCGTGTCGACCAGGAATTAAACAAGAGAAAGTGCTCCTGCTCTTCCTCCTAAACCTCATCCTCCTTCTTCTTCTTCCTCTTCTTCTTCTTCTTATTATTATTCGCGTTTACCGGCTGTAAACTGCTATTGATTTAGAACCAAATGTTTATAAGACCAGATGTTGATAACAGGACCAAATGTTAATAACTGAATCAAATGTTGATAACAGGACCAGATGTTGACAACAGAAACAGAGTCTTGATAACAGGACCACATTGTTGATAACAAGGCCAGATCTTTATTACAGAAGCAGATGATGATAACAGGACCAGATGCTGATAACACGAGCAGACATAAACGTCTTCCTCTTGATAAAAGATTCCGATATGCTTTGAAGTTCCAAAAACTGTCACAAGTAGACTGTTGTGATTGTAGGTCAGTAAGTTGGGGGGTGGGGGGGGGGGGGGGGGGGGGGGTAAAGTAAAAACGTTTTCCTGCGTGTTGCGTGCCCATCCGTTTTATAGATCTGACCTGACTCATGTGTATGCATAATGTTAGTTGGTTGCCTCTCAGGCAGATATAAGACTTCAAAGGAAGCTCTCAATCAGTCGATACTTACAACATTCGTTTGGGTAAGCAGTGGGTCTATTCATGTTTTCCCTATAGTAGAGCCCAGGAATCCACACTAGGATTATAGTGAACTAGAATGGAGAAGCCCTTAGTACCAAGAAAAAAAATAAAGGAAAATAGTTCGTTAGGTGGGGACTAGAAACATAAATATTTTAGCCCAGACACGAGATCTTCTGTGTAAAATCTAGTCAGCCAGGCAACAAATAAATAAATGCACACTAACCACAAGCCCTAATCTGAAGCAAAACAACTGGAACTATAATTATCAAATTCAACATCTGTTTATTTCAATGAACATAAGCTAAGTTCTTCAAATAATAATGCATTAAAATTCACAACGTGTTCGAAAATACCCTACAACAGATGGGACCTATTTCTGCCTACACACCTCAACCCACGTTGCGCTAAACCATTGAACGCAACGGAAAAATCAGAACTACATGTTACTCGTTCGAACAGCAGAGGCCTAAGAGAGCGAAACTGACCACTCCCGTCTGTTTTATCACTTCCTGACCCCAAGTTGCCAGGTTTTTAGCTCGCTTAAATAGGCCTAATTCGATTTATATAACAGTCGTCCAGCGCAATAGAATATAACATACAATCCAGCATGCAGAAAATGTCACTAAAAATAAATACGCGGAGTAAAGTTTAAAAAAAAAGTTCAAATGTAAACACACATTTTAACATCAAAATTAAGAGCGGATGGATAATTTCTTTGTTCTGTAAATCAGATTTCAAGTTGTTACTGCAAGTTGTTTAGCCAGCAGCAGAAAGCTGTCAGGAAAGGAATGCTGCAGTAAATGGTTGACCGACAAGAAAAGAACAACACAAGCACGTTGAGTGGTTCTCTGTAACAACTAAGCGGTTTTAATTTAGACAGGAGAAATTCGCAATGCGCTTAGCCACAACAGATCCGGTCAAACTGAGATCCCGACAACGTCACAGCAGAACAAGATTAGTGTCTTGAGAAACATGCAGCAGAACAGGTCGGCAGGCTAATGAGCAAAATCTGCGATACAGGATATAAAACGTTATTGAATTAAATCCGCACTGATTGCAGTACACAAGAAACCAGGCCGACAGGGGACAGTTAACACAAATAGAATACAGTGGAAGAAAAAGTGCTGCGCCTTTACTGTCAACCCTCCGGTGTGGGATCTGGGGTCCGACTGAGGGGGGGAAATGAGGCGGTGCCGCGACAGATCTCCAATACTATGTCTCTTGTCTTGGTACTCCATCTCTTGATATTTTCCTCGTTGTCGACTTCTCGCTTTCTTGCTTTAGACTTTTCCATCCAGTATGATTTCTAGAAAAGTATTGTCTTTTAATGTGGCAGTAATATTTCCATTGATTTCCTGTTATCAGAGGTTCACAGAGTACAGTTAAGACCTGTTAGATGAGATGAAAGAGGAAAGCTGCCAACTTAACAACAAGAGACCGAGTGAGGAACGATAACATTTGATTGACGTGGCAGCAAGATGAGGCCCAAGGAGAATATGGACTGATGACATTAGAGATACACATACGGAATGACCATAGCCAATGCTACCCATCGAGGGGCAAGTAGAAGTTGGTGATGGTATTGGTGGGGTGGTGGAATCAAGCACATCCCACTGATGTAGTAATTGAGCTGACGGGAAATTGTTAAGCCGCGTAGGAGTGTTGATATCGTGGTCATCATGTTTTGGTGGAAAGAATCGCCTCACAGCCACGACTAACAATCGGCTCAGTCTGTAACAGGCGTACAGTTCCGCTGAATACTAGGGATGAGATATTGACGGTAATTGAACACAATAGGACTGTGGGAATGCGAAAACATTTGGCAAACGTAAAGGGAAAACTTAAATCAAGGAGGTAGGCTTGACTTTAGAGTTGCCGGGAAAACGATAATATAGACCGGATTCCCACACGTTTGTGATCGTCTGAAATAGATATTAACGACTCACCACTTTCCCCAGCAATTCACATGATGATCTCACCCATATATATAAGTTTGCACGCGTGTGTATGTGTGAAACGTTTGCAACACAATAGTAAAATCTGACAGTCATGACTATGCAACAACAACAAAACAAACACTATGTGTCCCAATTTTATTCCATACGAGTTGAATGGGATATTACTGTCTAAAACTAATATTAGTACAACAACAATAGTCATTGCGTTGATAGAGGTGGTGGTGATGTAAATAAGAGAATATAATCTACAGAATAATACTTACACAAAGTAGCGGTCTTCCAGTGTAGTCTTCAAATTGTCAAATATGGTAATCTTGGCTTCCCTGGGAAAAAACATCAAAAGGCACAGGTTTGATAGTACAAAGTAATCATTTAATATTGTCTCAATGATAGGTGAATAAAACATATACAGTCATAGGTAAATTAATAGAAAACCTCAACTGTGTTAAGAACATATACTACATCACTCTGGACATTCCCATGATCATCCGCCCCTTCTTCGGCAGCCTGTGTTCTAATTCCAACTATACTAAGCGCAACTGATTTTATATCATTTTGCCTTTCCTGTGAGTGTTGAGTATCGATTACATCCTCTGGTCACTTCCTGTTGCACCATTCTTTCTAGACCCCTTGATCATTATTTTAAAATTCGTAACACAAAGTGTTTTGACCCAGCCAACTTGCCTTTCATCAGTTCACCACCGAGTGATTTAGAACCAGCCAAGGTTGTCGTCTGTTCGTTTCCTAACACACTTTTGTGACCTAGAAAATATAACAACAACAAAACTAACTACCATGTATTTCTGAAGCACGGGACATGCCTTTGTTCCCCTTTCTCGGGATGCTTGGTGTCTGTTACTGTCGCGAGTGTGTGCAGCTGGTTCTGAGGCCAATGGAAAGCTATAGTTGCAGCTAAATGATTTAGTAAAATATGCTAGGGTTGGTCGCTCTAAGGGTCGTACATTTGTTGTTACTATAAAGCCCTATTCACTTCTTCTGCTTCTCTAAGTAATATGAAGTCGTCCCCATGTAGGATGCAATTTATTTTTATATTTTAAAGCCTTATCCTGGCTTTGCCCGAGGCCTTAAATATAGCCTGACAGATGACCTCTCCACGGGTGATCCTCATCCGCATGGTGGCATTTTGTGTCATCGGGTGTTTGTCGCTTGTGTGATGCCCTGGTGGAGTACAACTTACTTACATCTGCCTCTAAACAAAGAGCCACCGTTTAAGATAGTCATGTAATCTGGGCGGGAACTGGAATGTGTAGCATCACCTGGGTGGGAACTGGCATGTTTCAGTTGGATTTCTTATCCTTCAGTTCCTCATGGCCAGTCCCTATACTTCAGAGCCAACGTGATTACAAACGATTCTGACCGTGGCTTGGACACTCTAAACCCCTTCTCTCCTCGCCCAATCGTTTTCAAGAATGCATACAAGTCTAAATGTGTCTTCTGCTTGTGCTATCTAAAGTCTTTCCTTGTTTGAGTTTGTGACGCTTTGCTCTCTCAAGGACAGTGGTCTACAACGTTTGTTTCCAGCTGGCACGCTCTTGAGTTTATGGCAAGACATCTCTCCTCCAGCCTCCGCACCCCCGCCTTTTTATCATCCCCCACCCCTACCCCCCCCCCCCCCCTCGGGCCGCTTTATCACCCCCTACCCCTCCCCCCCCCCAATAAAAACACAAAGTGGAATTAAAAAATAGGACACACATAGAAACCACAAGTACTAGTGTTATCAAGAACATGAGGGAAAACATCCACATAAAACAAAGTGCCAAACAGCAACAACAACAACAACAAAAAATCACCAACAAGTGACAGTTTAGTATTTAAATGTCGATGTATGTGATAGTTTGACACTGTTTTGTCTTGATAATGTCTGATATTTTTGGCTTGATGTTGGACAATTCACAAAGGCGATCACTCTCCACACCAAGCTGGCAACGCTGCTTTGTTTTAATGACTGTTAAGGCTGAAAATCCGAATTATTAGAAATAGGATTTTTTTTTTAAACCGGGTAGATATAACTTCTTGGATGTTCCCAAAACAACTGACGCAATTCTGGCTACTATGTCGTTAGATAATACAAACCAGTAGTCAACAAAGAAGTAAACACACAGGTAAAATGAGGTTAAATATCACATACTGCAATGACATGTTGACATTTGTTTCCTCTTGCCAGGGGAAAGGTTGCTGACATGATGCGAACATATAGTAAACCCCATAGCTGATCTCCAGAGCATGGCTGATTGACCGCAAGTAAGTCATTGTCAGCAGGGCAATTGCAATTCCTGAAAAATAAAAAGGAACAGTTTTGCTGGAAAAAAAAATTTAAAAACTTGAGGTGATTGCATGGCTTTTTTGAATTAATTTCTTGGTAACTGTTTGCTTGTGTTTTTATTGTCTGTTACTGGTTATTGTCTGTTACTGGTTATTGTCTGTTACTGGTTATTGTCTGTTACTGGTTATTGTCTGTTACTGGTTATTGTCTGTTACTGGTTATTGTCTGTTACTGGTTATTGTCTGTTACTGGTTATTGTCTTTTACTGCTCTGTCGGAGGACGGGAGAGTAGATCAGGAAATAGAAACTAGATTCCAAAGAGCCAGTGCCCATATATATCAACTGACAACGTTGTTAAGACATCTAATCATAAGTATAGCCGCCAAGAAACAGATTGTAAACAACATTGTGCTACCAATGATAAAATTAAACATTATCAAAAGCTAACCAAAAAATTACCAAATGTGAAAAGAGAGCCTGGTTGACTGACCTTCAACCCCACTAGGACATCACACAAGCGATAAACACCCGATGACACAAAGTGCCACCATATGGTTGGGGATCACCGTGGAGAGGTCCCAGAAACCGCGTTCAGCCATTAGACCATAATTATGGTCGGGCTATACTGCGGCCCCTGGTAAGAGCCAGAGTAGGGCTTCAAATAACGAAAAATTGCATCCCACAAAGGGATGGCAAGGTTATTAGTGCTACACGAAAAGAGAGCTTGACTGACTGACTTTCTACCTCACTAGGACATCACACAAGCGATAAACACCTCGATGACACAAAGTGCCACCATCTGGATGAGGATCACCGTGGAGAGGTCCCAGAAACCGCGTTCAAACAATTGGCCATATTTATGGCCAGCCTATATTGCGGCCCCTGGCAAAATCCAGGGTGGGGCTTCATAAAACAAGACGAATAGATACAAGAGAGCTTGAAGAAAACCGCCAGCTTAACCATTCGAGATGAAAGGGAGAAATAATTCTATCAAACGGCAAAAGTATAAATGTTTGATGTTGATGGTGACTAGTTAAATAGCAAACTATTATTTTCTTGTTTGATTTGTGTATTTTTTTTCTCTGTTTTTTTCTATTTCTCTACCTTCCAAAAGAAAATTCATCAATTAAACACACAAATTTCTACTTTAAACGACAAACAATCCAAGTTATAGTTGCCTACCTTTCATTACTGGCACAAGATGAGAAAACAGTCCGAGAATGCCACTCTTGTACAAAGCGCCCAGCTTGATCTGTACATAGCAGACGGGCACACATACCAGCGCTAACAGTGTGTAATAGGCGACAAAAAATATCCCTGGAACCAAACAGGAAAAGATATTGTAACAAATGGTCTAAGCAAACATGAGTTTGTTAGGGAAATTAAAATTCAGTGATATGCCAACATCATTGTACTGACATGCCAATATCACTGTACTGACATGCCAATATCACTGTGCTGACATTTCAACATCACAGTATTGACATACCAACATCACTGTACTGACATGCCAACATCACTGTACTGACATACCAACATCACTGTACTGACACATCAACATCACTGTACTGACATACCAACATCACTGTACTGACATGCCAACATCACTGTACTGACATACCAACATCACTGTACTGACATACCAACATTACTGTACTGACATACCAACATTACTGTACTGACATACCAACATCAATTTACTGACATACCAACATTACTGTACTGACATACCAACATCACTGTACTGACATGCCAACATCACTGTACTGACATACCAACATCACTGTACTGACACACCAACATCACTGTACTGACATGCCAACATCACTGTACTGACATACCAACATCACTGTACTGACATACCAACATCACTGTACTGACATACCAACATCACTGTACTGACATAAAAACATCACTATAATCTCTTTCTCCACCCACTCTCCACTTGTGTCCGCAGTCTCGAACCCTGTCCTACACCCTACAGAGCGATTCTACTCGTGTTTTGTAACTTCTTTTTTGTTAACACAGAAGATGTTACTCGAGGTCGACCTATAACAAATAGAGTTACCTGTGTGTGGTGTGTGTGTGTGTGTGTGTGTGTGTGTGTGTGTGTGTGAGTGCGTGTGTGTGTTTTCTTAAATAACTTGTGAGCAAACTGAGCAAGAATGTCATTTAGTGCACTCAGAGACACAACTAATCAATGACAAGAATTTCTACACAAATCCATCACAGGCGAGTGTATTGAGAAAATATTTGCAGGAACTGTTGAAACACAATTACTGAAATAAGTGGTCCAGTTACACTTTAAAATGCATTTTAAACATGTTAGTCGTGATTCATCCTCGTTACTCAACAAAATGTAATTAAGCGTTTCTAGCGGAGTCTGGAGACCTGCCACTTTCGTTTGACACATCCCTGTATTAATTCCGGGGCCCCATTGTAGGTATCGGGAGATAGGCCAGGCGGAATCTTGCCCCCCCCCCCCCCCCACCCCCCCACCCTTTCCAACCTCGCAACAAACATGTCGTAAAAGTAGACTAATTAGGCGAGTTTCATTCGAAGTCAGAGTGCTCACCCTTTTTTTGCGAGGCGCCAACAGTCTGCATACAAATTATCTAGATCTGTAAAGCGGATGTGCATGTAAAACTTAAGTTCCTAAACCAGATCAAAGTCTAGAAGTGGAAGAACAGCCAGAACTTTGCGTCTGAGTGTACAGCTGGTGATCACGAAAAGAAAGAGTGTAATACATTCCGCCATGTTTCTTGTCACTTTGAGACGTTTTGGTGATGCTGTTTCGAAACGTTGAATTGAGCCGGTTGCGAACACTGGGTTGACCAAGGAAAAAGATGAAATTTATAGTTCGAAAGAGAGTGTTAGTGATTTAAAGAACCTGTTTTATGTAAGTCTTGACAGGGGCGCTGAAACACGGGAGCCTAAGCACCTTACCCACTCCACACCCCCCCCCCTCCCAAAGATTTCACGGGTTGGTGGGGCTACCTCAATATTCCACGCTGGAAAATTGTATAGAGGCATTTTTTCAAGGTATTTGTTTATATACTTCACATTATTTCAAAATGTTGCTATCAAATTATTTGCCATGAGCACATCATAATAATAAGTATTATTATCAATATTTAAAAAAAGGAATATTATTATGTACTTAAACAATGCTTATGCCCCTTGAGGCCCTCTCCCCCCTCCCCCAGCCAGGTCCTATAGGAAATGTGTAAGGGTCTTAAAGCCCCACCCCTCCCAATGGTTTCCTTTTCTCAGCGTCCCTGAGACATGGACAAAAAGCAAATAGGCATGAACAATATCAAATGGCAGTGGAAATTTGCGCTTCGAAAAGATACAAAGAATAACCTTATACTGTGTTAAAACAGGTTTGAGAAGAATACAAAGAATAATCTTATACTGTGTTAAAAAAGGTTTAAGAAAAATACAAAAAATAACCTTATACTGTGTTAAAACAGGTTTAAGGGGTCACTACACCAAAAAATTTTATTTTTTTATTTACAGACCTAGAGCAGTTATTTTATAATGGTCATTTGTAGGGATACATGTTTTACATTTGAACTGTTAAGTGTTTAAAAAATCATAGTTGTCATGGCAATAGCCGCCATCTGTGGAAAAAAAAAAAAAAACAAGGTTGTACTCAGAATCCTAAAATACAAAAAACAATCATAGGTATTCAACAATAGATGTTCCATGAACTTTTATCCTATTTAAGAGGTACAGGTCTTAGTTTATTTACTTTAAAACATGTTTTTAATATTTTTCGTAGAATTTCAAATGTAGGGTTTATTGAAAAAGTCAAAAAAAATCTAGCATCATAAGACTTATAATCAAATTTTAGAAACAAAAACTTTCTAAAATCTACTTTTAGGTAGACCAGTTTCTATAATATTGTTTATGGAGTATGCATACAAAATTTCATGATTTTACTCTTCATATTAGTTTGGATTTTAGGATTTTACACACATATCAAACTGAAATATAAAGATTTGAGAAAACTGACTTTTAAACTTTTTTTTTTATCTTAAAAAAGTGCACGAGGTGGTGTCATTTGTATTAACTTTTCAATGCGAAATTGTTTACAAATGACATACATTTTTTGTGTCATCTATTGTACGAATGCTGAACTTTACAAAAACGAACACATTGAAAAAGTGATATTTTTGTGTCATAAGTTGGGAAAAATGCCGTGTAGTGACCCCTTAAGAAGAATAAAAAAAAATAACCTTATACTGTGTTAAAACAGGTTTGAGAAAAATACAAAGAATAATCTTATACTGTGTTAAAACAGGTTTGAGAAGAATACAGAAAAATAACCTGATTCTGTGTTAAAACAGGTTTAAGAAGAATACAAAAAATAAACTTATACTGTGTTAAAATAGGTTTGAGAAGAATACACAAAATAACCGTATACTGTGTTAAAACAGGTTTAAGAAGAATACAAAAAATAACCGTATACTGTGTTAAAACAGGTTTGAGAAGAATACAAAAAATAACCGTATACTGTGTTAAAACAGGTTTGAAAAGCATACAAAGCATAACCTTATACTATGTTTAAACAGGTTTGAGAAGAATACAAAAAAAAAACCTTATACTGTGTTAAAACAGGTTTAAGAAGAATAAAAAAAAAATAACCTTATACCGTGTTAAAACAGGTTTGAGAAGAATAAAAAAAAATAACCGTGCACTGTGTTAAAACAGGTTTGAGAATACAAAGAATATCCCTGTACTGTGGTAAAACAGGTTTGAGAAAAATACAAAGAATATCCTTGTACTGTGGTAAAACAGGTTTGAGAAAAATTCAAAGAATATCCTTGTACTGTGGTAAAACAGGTTTGAGAAAAATACAAAGAATATCCTTGTACTGTGGTAAAACAGGTTTGAGAAAAATTCAAAGAATATCCTTGTACTGTGGTAAAACAGGTTTGAGAATACAAAGAATATCCCTGTACTGTGGTAAAACAGGTTTGAGAAAAATACAAAGAATATCCTTGTACTGTGGTAAAACAGGTTTGAGAAAAATACAAAGAATATCCTTGTACTGTGGTAAAACAGGTTTGAGAAAATTTCAAAGAATATCCTTGTACTGTGGTATACCAGGTTTGAGAAGAATACAAAGAATATCCGTGTACTGTAGTAAAACAAACGAGGCAGTCGTCGCCTAGACAGTTGAAAATCGGAAACTGATCAAATAAATTAAAGGCAGACACCTCTCAAAGTCCAACCCCACGTCCTCGTCGTGAGAGGTGGTAACAGAACAAAGTAGGGGATTGCTAGGTGTGGGCGAAGTATGGTGTGGCCTCGTGCCACGGGACCGCTACGGTAGCTATGAAGGCCACCCTGGGTCACCCCGAAACGTCCTGGCCAACAGGGCTCTGGTGAAGTTGCGACAGGCCTAGCAAGCCGGCAATGGATTTATTATCGCTACAGAAAACGGACTGATCAAACGGTATCTGACCATGGCTATGCTAAGGGACTACGAGACAGAAAAGCGAAATACAGGATTGCAACACTTAACACCGCTGGCCTGGGAAATAAAACAGAAGAGATTATTGAAATGATGGAAAAGGGGAAAATTAAGTTATTGGGGCTAGCTGACATAAGACGCAAGGGAAATAGTAACAAGAAAATACACAGAGGCTACTTACTAACATATGCAGGAAAAGGAACATCGAAGAATGGAGTGGGGTTTCTGGTGCATCTGGACATATCTAACTACATATTAGACATACATTATCCCTCAGATAGAATTAATCCTTTGAAAATTAAAAGAGGAGAACAAGCTGAAACATATATACAGTTATATGCACCATGCAATGATAATTATACAGAAGAGCAGAAAGATGAATTATTTGACGATCTGTCTGATGAGATAGAGAAAGTCGAGGGAAGCCGCATACTATATGTAATGGGTGACTTCAACGGGGGGGGGGGTCGGGGGGGGGGGGGTAGGAAATAACAGAAGAGAATACGAACAGTTTCTAGGTCCACATGCAGCTAAGAACAGTGATAGAAATGGAAATGGTCAAAGAATATTGGATCTATGCAGCCAGCACAATCTTTTTATTACGAACACATTCTTTGACCATAGAGATTCACAACTTTACACTTGGTACAAATGGAATGATGTCTCCATCAAGAGCCAGATTGACTTTATACTTACCAGAGTTCAAGAAGAGAAGAGAATTCTTGATTCAAGAGCAATCCCTAATGGTCTATGTGACACTGACCATAAAATAGTTGTGTTAACAGCAAAACATCTTACATTAAAGAAACACAGAAAAAAATTAACCCAAAAACAAGGATCTCATCAAGATAGCAAATCTGAAAACAGGAAGGAGTAAAAGAACAGTTTACAACAGAAAGTAGAGACAGCATTCAAACAACTTCCACATGTAGTTGGCAATATTGAGGAAGAATGGACTAAATATAAAAACACTATGCTTAGTATTGCAGAAGAATTATGTGGAAAACGGAAGAGTGGAAACAGACGGGGAAATAACAAATATTCACCTTGGTGGTGCGAAGAAGTAAAAGACGCAATTAAAAAGAAAAAAGGACTTATATAAAAAGTGGATAAAATCAAAGAAAGAAGAAGATTATATAAACTATAGACTGCAAAGGAGAGAAACCAACAGAGAGTGTCAAGAAATCAAACAAGCATCCTGGGAACGTTTCGGTGAGTCATTAGCAGAAAACGAATTACTCTTTGCAGATGACCAGGCCTTGATAGCAGATACAGCCATGAAATTGCAACAACATTTAACATCCATGAATGAAGAATGTAAAGCAAATAATATGACAATGAAAAGACAGAAGTAATGTCAAAAGGAAACAGAAGTAATGTAAACATAGCAATAGAGTGCAAAGGCATTAAAGAGGCAGATCAGATCTAAATATAGGGATACTTACATTACCGATGGGGAAATTGGATATAAAGAAATTAACATTAGATGCAGTAAAGCAAACCAAGTATTCGGACAGCTATAAGACAATCCCAATCAGCACAAAGAGACATCTTATAAAAAGCATATTTATTCCAACTCTGTGCTACCAGTGCCAGACATGGTCACTCACAACAAACCATAAAGAAAATTAGGAACAATGAAAATTAGATGTCTGAGAAGGGCTGTGGGATTGACCATAAGAGATAAGATCAGGAATGAGATCATAAGAGAAAAAGTCGGCACAGAACCAATTCTAAATTACACACGAAGACAGCAAGTGAAATGGTTTGCCCACTTAGAGAGAATGCCTTGTGACACCATACAAGGCATACATGTTAAGAGAAGAAGGACGTAGAGCACGAGGTAGACCGAGAACAAGATGGAAGGATAACATCAGAGAAACTCTACAACAGCATGATGTTCCTATGGTTGAGGCAGCCAGAAGAGCTAGAGACAGAACCGTATATCTCCCTCGACACCCACAGCGGTAAAAGAGTAAGTGAAGAAGAAGAAGACAGTAATTTTTTTTTTTTTGGAAATGTTATCGGCAGGAAAGGACTCGAGAACTTGGTAACTTCTAACAAGATTGATTGAAAGAGAGCAACTGCGAGCCAAAGAGGTAAATATCTGGATGGTTTAGCCACATAGATTGCCACGTGAGCGTTGACTTTCTAATCGCTGGGCAAAACAAGATGATGATGGAGCATTATATTCGTAGTCTAGAAATGTACAAAAAGAAAAGCATGCGCAGTAGGGGTCCACTGATCACCAGTAGAAAGCTCTCTCGTCGACGATTGTTTCCGCCCATTACCTTCCTAGACAATTTCGAGGGGCTGCGTGGTCTCAAGGCATGGCGTCTGCCTCCAGTGCTGGTGGTCCTCGGTTCAAGCCCCGTGATGGCTGGGATTTTTTCACGTAGACTTCTAATGATTTTTCCTGGTCTTTGGATAGTAAGATCGGACGCCCGTGTATATTATTGCGCACCTAAATAAATCCCTTGACAGTTGGAAATCGAAAAAGAGTAGCCTAACTGCGTTGCCCGGGTAAAATTTGGAGTTAAAAATCTACCCAAAGGATTTCAGGATTCTTCACCGGTGCTGCGGAGTTCGTGCACTGCGCTGATATTCATCGGACTCAGACTTGAGTCAGAAGTAGAACGGAGCACTTACGTCTGAACCTAAACCTTATCTCGGATGGTGGGCCGACCTGGTTTATAAAGCTAGGTCTCGGATATCCCCTGCTGCACTTTATCAGACGATTGGACATGGATAAGACGAAATGGTGAATTCACAGGTACTGTGAGATTTATTGTTATATATTGTCGCAGCAGTAGCAAATTACCGACTACCTTCACGGCCAGAGTGACAAGCTTGCAGCTGGTTCATCGGACAGACGTTGGTAATTGGCAGAGACACTGGCAGACATTTATCGGGCACTTTTGCCATTTAGGGATAACAGCTTTTCCCCCCACTAGGGACTCGGACCAGTCTACTGAAGCCCATTTCCCAGGACGTTCCGTTGGTCCACAGCCAGCTCGAAGCTATTTCCGCAGCTTTGCCAAGTTGTTTTAACGACCGTTTACGATCTTTTCCTCGCCAGCTTAGGTGCTTTAATGTAGTTTAACCAACCCAAAATATTTGATTGAAGCAATTTCTAAATGTTTGTTGAGCGAGCTGCATCCATTACAGTTAACAAAGACGCTAAGCATGTTTGGATTCTAGCCGCACAATCAAGAACTAGAGGACTATGGCATGACAGCTGAGGTTAGTTGGTTGGCAGGGTGTTTAATGCTGGTACTGGTGATGATGATGTTCATATTTTAAATCAGTATTTACAATGTTAATACGTCTACGAATACTAGCAGACTATGGGGCACACGTGAGGCAAGGAGAACAATTTTATAACTGCTGACAGGTAAAGGTTTAGTTTTAAATAATACGTGAATTATAAACAAATACTTTGGAAAGTTTGTTGTCAGGGATGTTTCGCTGTCGGGGGCTTTATTTTAGATACATCAACATATAATGAAGCATAACAAATGAATAAACTCCACTGACATACAAAATGGTCTTTTGCCATCCACATTTGTATAATCGCTGGAAGTTTTAGATGTGTTCTCATAAATTAGATAAAGGGCCATTATCAGAACGGTGACGTTTGAACAACACGAAACAGAAAGACGTATAATACAGTCAGAGTTTTAGTGTTCATCCGGAAACCATTTTAATAAATATTTTAGAAAAGGAAAACGTAACAGTCACTAGGCAGGAAGCACGTTTCATCAACTTAATGAGTGACATCAGCGCCATAACTGATGCGGATATGACCCGACCCTGTCCTAGCACAGGTATCCGGTCCAAATCTCAAATCGATATCACTCGTATCGATCTGATGAAAATAAAATACAGTTGCTAGCAAGTACTGTCACCGGCCTCACCCACAACAAGGCTTCACAACATACACTATAATCCAGCTTCACGATACAAATTTATGTTGAATGTTAGAGCATCTTTGTCTGTGTCTTCAAACTCAGTACATGAACAAGACAACATCTAACAGCAAATTAGCTTCATCCTTAAAGTTTCCTCCAAGTAAATCTAATTACTTCAACAACAATAATAGAAAATCACGTCATATTATGTTGGATGTTGCCCATCCCCCCCCCCCACCCCTTTTGTTCACACCACCCCCCCCCCCTTTTTACGCACACCTTTTCCCCGAATCTTTTCTAAAACCAACCTTGAAAATATGTTTTACCTCTCTCTCTCTCTCTATATATATATATATATATATATATATATATATATATATATATATATATATATATATATATATATATTATGAACTGGGCACTTCATTTTTTATTTGTTGTCTTTAACAAGTTAATTATCACATGTATGATCCCATATCGCCTGATCAATTTCCGAAGATGATATACCAATGCTATCAAATGCCTTTTGGTTGTTTACACATCCACCGGTTTAAAGTGGCGACTTCGTTCGATGATTTGCTTTGTTGTTAAGCGTAGTGTGATTATCAGGTTTTATTGTGTGATCTTAGCCTTAGGTTTCGAGATTTCAACTTCACTGCAGTCGGGTCATTTTATATTTGCTCCGTTCCTGTACCAATGAACATCCAATGAAATATCCCTCATTGAGTCGTTTGAAAAATTGACGAACAAACAATTAGACCCTGAATAATCCAGAAATTTGCGAACGCAGTAAAGCGGTTGCTAGAGGCTTTAAAGCCAACAGTCGCCACCAGAAATGAAGTATGTCGTTGATGAAAGTACTCGGGCACAATAAGTTGGCTATGCACACATACAATTATTACGTAAGGTATTTTCACCAGCACACGCGTAAACCGTCTATTGGCCACATTGAATACCATGACTAAACCGCTGTACAAATGAAAGACATTCCAGATGAAAAACACAGCTCATAGGGTTGCACCAGTCACTAAACTCGATAGCTCAGGCAGCGAAACAATGATCTATTCTATTGAAATCCTGCCTCTTCGCTCTTCTAACAATTTTTCAACAGCGTTTCTTAATCTTTCCAAAATAATCCCACTTTATATTCTGCCAGGAACTGACAGTTCCATTAACCTCCATTATTTCCACAAGCCTGCATGTGTCCCCCCCCCCCTCTTTATTTTGGGCATTTTAACCAGAAATCATTATCTTCCATTCTGCTGATATTGTATAATTGTTTTGTAAACTCTTGGAAACACGGTGGGGAGTGCACCTCCCCCCCCCCCCCCCCCCCCCACCGTGTTTCCAAGAGTTTACAAAACAATTATTTCAGCAATATTTTCGATGTGTTTTTATATTGGCTTTAAGAATATAATATTCGCCTTAAGAACTAATGCTGGGATATCATCTGAACCAGTAGTTTTCTCATCCTTCAAGTAGTTAATAGATTTGTGAATTTTTAAAACTATTATCTCACTACTGATGTTCAGCTCCAGTTTGGGAGGTTTATTATCTGGAGGGACTTTTTTATGCTGGTCTGTTCTGAAGTTCTTCGAAGTATTCGGCCCATATTTTCTTTTGATCTTTCGCGTTAATGAGAGCTTACATTGTGATTATTTCTTATGGATCCACATGATTCATTGTACTCCCCCACTAATTTCATTGTGATATTGTATAGGTCTCTCGTGATTACCATTGCTGCTGCTGTCTGTGCCCTTTCTGCTAGGTTATCTAAATAAACAGTTTTATAATTGGTATTGGATCCAGGTGGATCCAGCCTAAACGAAGAACAATGATGACTGTCTTGTAGTTATAAATGTGTCTAGCATCGTTGAAAAATTATCCTTAACTTTTGTTTGTCTTTTTTGTTTAATAGCATCTGCACTTAAATAAACTTTAACATAATACATGTATCATTTTTATCTAAATTTTGTATTTATACATATACGGTTTCTATTTTCATAATTTTTAAGATTATTAATTAGCCCTTTTATTCGTTGATAACACGTCTTTTCCTTATTTGCTTGAAATTTTGAAATTTTCCTGCTAGTTAAAGAAACAAGAGGACAGTACCCCAATGTCCATTTTTTTTATTTTTCTTTAAACTACATTGGCGTATATATGCTAAACAGTTTCATATTGTCGCAAGTCTCTCTCTTATATAAGTTCTAGTACTTTTTTTTAATCATCGGAACTTCTTATCAATATTCAAATGTGTTTAACACCTTCTGGTAGTCAATAAAACACTTTAATCCATTTTTATGGGATTGGGTATTTTTGTGGCAAGTTTTTTTTATACATAATCAGATTTTCTGAGCTGTTGTTCTGTTTGTGATTGAACATTTCATAGTGAAATGCTGCGTGGATGCTGATTTTCTTTGAAGGCTTTCCTGAACAGTTGTGCATGCTAGTTTATTCTAGAAACGCTTGTTCACATGTCATTGGGGTCAAGAAGGTTAAGACTGGATCATGGTGGGGGGGGGGTGGGGGGGGGGGGGCTGGGCTGTGGGTAGCTGCGTTTTGTATAATTGTTGCTTACGATTAGTTGATGTGGGTCGGTTATTACACATAGATATTGTTGAATGTCAATGCTCAAACCTAAACTGTGTCAGCTCTATGCCTGGCTCCAAACTAGCGTGTGTGTGTGATATCGATGTTATAATCTACCTAGAAATGAATAAATAGGAAACTGCTTTCTGGGAGAGCTTTGCAATGCACGTATGCACATGATTAAGCATGGGTTGATGAAGTCGTCCCCAGCTGTGTTGTCTAAGACTGTCTGACAGAAAGATCGGCATTTATGTTACAGCAAACACGTGAACACTACAAAAAGTAAACTTTGTGATGACGATACAAACATTGTTTCCGAGATTAAAGACAAGTTTATGTGTGTGTTCAGTGGAAGCTAGAAATGCGTGGATGTGTGCAAGTGTGTGTGTGTGTGTGTGTGTGTGTGTGTGTGTGTGTGTGTGTGTCACTGAGTTCACAGAGAATGCTTAGAATAACCACGCTGTAAGCAACCATGCGTTTAACTATAAAAAAAAGACAGAAAAAAAGGATCAATCAGTTAGCAAAAAATTTTATATGAAACTTCAAATTGACTCAGTTAATCAACGAAATTACTAGTTTAGATGACCTATAAACAGATGGGAAGTTTGGTAATGCAGTAGCTAGCTCTCTGTCTGCCGGCCTAGTTAGTAGTGATATATAGCTTTACATGTATATTATTGGGCCCTTGCCCTATATAACCTTTGCTAATCGCCGCACCGGATGGTGATGCTTTTTGACTACAAACCACCCCTGAACCCCAGATGACACCCGCCCCTATAATCAGTTTTACGTATTTTACTACACAACATGTATACTTTCTATCCACCTCAACGAAGTCGATATATATTCCTCTTTTTCTTCATTCTAGTGTATAACATACAAAAGTCTAGTGTTATACCGCTCTATTTTATCACTTTCATATATTTCTACTATTTAACATATATACTCTTTATCCCCGACCGACCATCTAATCAAAGCTCCTAGTTTCAATTTTACTAACTAACCCTTAAACACCCCCGTACTGCCCGGCCCTGCTCACCGTCGCCCGTGAAAACCTCGGATCCTATACTCTGTCTGCCCTACAACTCACCGACACGCTAGAGCCTCACCCGAGCAGCCAGGTGGCCTGTAAAGAGCCTCACACTGACCTGCAGCTGACCCCGAGTCAGAACACCTTTTTACAGAAGTAGAAATAGACAATATGCTAGACCACCGGAAGTCGCACTTTTACCTAGACATTACAAGACTTTGGCATACTCTTCATCTTCTTCTTCGCGTTCTTCTTCTTCTTCTTCTTCTTCTTCTTCTTCACTTCCTCTTTTACCGCTGTGGGTGTCGAGGGAGATATAAGGTTCTGTTTCTGGCTCTTCTGGCCGCCTAGACCATAGGCACATCGTGCTGTTGTAGAGCTTCTCTGATGTTATCCTTCCATATTGTTCTTGGTCTGCCTTTAGCTCTACGTCCTTCTTCTCTTTCCATGAATGCTTTGTATAGTATTGTGTCACAAGGCATTCTCTCTAAGTGGGCAAACCATTTCACTTGCTGTCTTTGTATGTAATTTAGAATTGGTTCTGTGCCGACTTTTTCTCTTATGATCTCATTCCTGAACTTATCTCTTATGGTCACTCCTACAGCCCTTCTCATACATCTTATTTCCATGGTTACTAATTTTCTTTGATGGTTTGTTGTGAGTGACCATGTCTGGCACTGGTAGCACAGAGTTGGAATAAATATGCTTTGAATAAGATGTCTCTTTGTCTCATTGTGTTTTCTGTAGCGATAACAAATCCATTGCCGACTTGCTAGGCCTGTCGCAACTTCGAGTTCACCGACTGTAAAACCGGCGGAAAGTTCTGGTTGTTCGTCCACCGGTGGACTTTAGTCTGGTTCCAAACCTGAGTAGTGTGTGCACATACGTTTGACAGATCTGACTCATTTCTTTGCAGATTGTTGGATTCTTCCCTCTCAGGCAGATGCGCTCAGACTTAAAGGGAAGCAGCCAGTTAGTCGACTCTTACGACATGCTTCTTGAGGAGGTAGTGAGTCTTTTCTGGTCCCCCCCCCCCCCCCCCTCAATGGGGCTCCAGAACCCACACAGGGACTATGGCATACAAATTTACTCAGTTTGTATCTTTTTTTTTTTTCTACAAATCTGATTCCTCACCGGTTTAATTTGATCGTATCCTAACATTTTCG
>CAJHNH020006412.1:984336-995091 GCA_905116865.2 Candidula unifasciata | reverse complement strand
AGCCTCTGTTCCCCTCCGCCCACCCACACACTCCATCCAGCACACCACACCGACCCTTCCTCCCTAGCACGTCGTCATTACACCACTCGATCTGTAATATTGTCTTACCGGTTCGGAAAAACAAAAAAACCGAAACGCGCAACTAAAATACTGGACAAAATTCGATTTGTCATTGAAGATCAGAAATTCAATACTGGCGATTGTGTTTCTCTTGTTAGTTTTCCGTGATTCCAGAAAATATTAGCAATATTTGACGTCTGCTAGAAAATAGAATTCACGTGCAAATAGATTGTCAGCGAGCCTTTGAAGGCCG
Organism: Candidula unifasciata; assembly: GCA_905116865.2. Classification (NCBI taxonomy): domain Eukaryota; kingdom Metazoa; phylum Mollusca; class Gastropoda; order Stylommatophora; family Geomitridae; genus Candidula; species Candidula unifasciata. The sequence continues at coordinate 994,778 of CAJHNH020006412.1, read as the reverse complement.
ATTCAGGAGTAGGTTTATCACGTGGCAAGTCAAGCGATGTCCGTCTGGCCCCAGGCCCCCATAGACTTGCAGCTCTGCCATTACTCACAGTGTCAGTAGATTCTCAGTCTTAAGATGGATGTTCCCGGCAATCAAGCACATTCTGGCTTTCTTTTCATCAGCCCAACTGATCTGCTTGTCCGCGCCTCTTTTGTGTGTTGTTGTTTGGAATAGATTCCTCGGCTGACGCGTCGTTTGGCGCTGTTTTATGTGGGAATGAAGACTCAAGTCAATGGACCCCGCCCGTATTGTAGGATTCTTTACATTTGAACGTTTTTTTTAAAGGACATTGTCAGTGATTACTTTAATCTTATCTGTCTGTCTCTCTGTCTGTCTGTCCATCTGTACGAATGAACAACAGTTTGTGGACTCTGGAGTGGACTAGAAATGCAGAATATTAAACTGGCCGGCGTGCTCAATTCTTAACCCTTTAAAAATCAAGTTTGTTTATTTTTTCGTTCTGTCTATGAATTGGTCAGTCAGTCGGATCTATCTGCCCGTCCATCCAACCGTCTGTCTGTCTGTCAGTCGGTCTGTTTACCCATCTCTCTGTCGGTCCATCCGCCCGCCCGTCTGTCTGTCAGTGGGTCTGTTTGCCCATCTCTCTGTCGGTCCATCCGTCCGCCCGTCTGTCTGTCTGTCAGTGGGTCTGTTTGCCCATCTCTCTGTCGGTCCATCCGCCCGCCCGTCTGTCTGTCAGTGGGTCTGTCTGTCTATCTGTCTGTCTGTCGGTCCATCCGTCTGTGTGCCCCTGTCCAGACAGCTGTTACAATCCCGTCTCTTACAGGAGAGCCCTAACTTGTGTTAGATATTTCCTGCGGTGTCTGACGAACTTTCAAAATGTCAGGATAGTGTCCCTGCTTGAACAGATGGCTGAATGCTGGTAGAGCACAGGAAGTATATCTTCTACAAACGAACAGAAAAAGGCAGCGATGAATTTGCTGTATCTGATGTCATCATCATGATAATCATCAGTTTCTATTGTTGCTGTTAAGCGGGGTGGGGAGGAACAGTTTGCGATCCATTGATTGAAGGGTAACAATGGCTATTGCTTTTAGGTATGTATCTGTCCTTATTCCTGCATGACAACACACTCAAAGAAGATGTAACTAAGACACCGTGGCCCTTGACATCGTACTTAACAAATCAGTCTTCCAGAGCAACATTCGCATTGTTTTCTTGGTACCTTTCCGTATTTTCAGACGATAGTATTACATCCGGCTGTGAGAAGGTGAAGGCATGGGACTCACAGCTCGTGACGATGACGAGGGTGACTAGCAAGATCCCCTGCGTTAAGAAAAGTCTTCCACAGTTATAGCATCTGATTTCAGCGCCGTTGTTGTCATCATTTGTATTTATTGAGTTTCTTCTCAGACGCTCAGCTCTCATCCTTTCTGCACTCATTTCTTCCTTCACTGTCATTCCCTTCCTTCCTTGCCCCCTCTACGCAACATGGTCCATGGAATTCCACCTCCCCCCCCCCCCCACACACACACAAATATACCGCAGTACCTGTATCATTCATGTCGCGCTTCTACACATCTTTTTACCGTAGCAGAGCTCGGCCTCGACATCTTCTGCAGATCTGTAATTCACCATAAAGTATGTCCTTAGGGACTCCGCCACCCTACATTCTCCAGATGTGTCCCAGCGACGTGAGCTTTCGGAGATTTAGCATTGAGAAAACTGTTGTAGTACCTGCTCTTTCCAGTACCTTAGTATCTGTGATCTTGTCCTGCCACGTAATGCCAGGTATTCTTCCTAGGCATCGCCTATAAACGACATTTAAGACTAGCTGTAAGTAATTACAGTGTCTCGTGGATTTGAACGCATAAGCCAAATGGCTACGGGATTGCTTGCTGGCACAGTGCTACCTCTCCTGTTTACACTTCTCGTGTATCTGAAAGCGTTTTTCGTGCCCATTCAGGTAACCAGGTCAGCGTAATTCCAACTTTGTACTGGTCACCTCATAGCAGCCCCATTCCTGTATCAACGAAAACCACACAGAATGTTCATCACTGTCGCTTGTGAGTACAATTGACACAGGCTGCAGACTTAGCAAAGTCGGTAGCACACAAATGTTTTAGATATAAGATAGCAGTCAGAAATGCCAAAGCAAACAGTCTGACACTAGAAATGCAGTTATTCTTCGAAGGAAGCAGCAGTTGAAACAGATCAGCAGTTGCTTACGCAGTTAATATTATAAGGCGCCACAAGTTCTGTTGCAATAGGCCTTTCGCGATTTATGGAATCTACACTTCACACACACACACACACACACACACACACATATATATATATATATATATATATATATATATATATATACACACACACACACACACACACACACACACATATATATATATATATATATATATATATATATATATATATATATATATATATATATATATATATATATATACACACACAAACAAACAAACAAACACACACACAAGTTTCAATGTTCAGTCAAAACGCACTCTGAATGAAATCCACAGCTCACAGTCATGCCATGCACTCATTTTATTAGCTGAATAATAGAAGTGTATCCTTTCGCGCCAGCTGTGCGTATTTGTACAAAGCAAGATTATTTTAACGCATCCATCCGTCTCCATATCCAGACATTATTTTTTCGTCAGCGATAACCTGGTAGTATTCTTTGCATATCTGAGGTAATTGCGTTGTGGTCGTTTTACAGCATGGCTGCGATATTTGCGCCTTTTCGACCAACAAACCCGATGGGTAGTAATTCTACAACCAACCGTCTCGGATAAGGGCAAACTATTGGGATTACCCTTGACCCTAGTATGTGCTCTACTACTGTCCCATCAGCTTGAAAGTAAAGAAACAGACCGAGCTTAAATTCAAGCATTTACAAGTGTTTATACCAGGGCTGTTCAACTAAGTTTACTCAGGGGTCAGAATTTTGAAAATAGTGATCTTCACTGACCAGAGGTCTGAGCCCCAGCATAGACAGATCATTAGTACAGTACAACTGGCAATGACGTGTAGGCCACTTGCTAACCCTCCGCGGACCACCAGTTGAATAGCCCTGGAATGTATGCCGTGCGTAATCGTTTCGTGCCCCAGATCTGGAGTGCTACCATGCGACGAAGCTCCTGTACTGGTGAGATTTCCCTTGGGTGAGAGGGTTTTTGGAGGGACTGATGCACTGGTGTGGATATGTGTGTGTGTGTGTTTAGTAAAAGTGATTCTTGGCTAAATCCACTACTACCGCACCCTTCGTTTCCAAAATAATATAAATAAGTAAATTTATGTAAAACTACTTAAGATTTCAGGGTAGAAAGGGACTTTACAAACAAGTAAACTGCATTTATATCCCAGGGTCGAAGAGGACAAACTTGAACAAGAAGAGTGCTTCCACTGCCCAGGGGTAATGTGCAGACAGTACGTTAAGGCACCAAGTATGTGGGTCATCGGGTGTGAATGATTATAGCCCCAGCAGTTAGTCAGACATATCGGCAGAATAAGACAGACATTCAAGAGATAAATCACAAACTGATCTGTGATCTGACTCAGCTCGACCAGAAAGGGAAATAAGACGAAGAAATCGGTCTTCAACAAGACATGGATATGCACTTTCAAACGACAGTGTTATTGGGGAACGGGGAATGGCCGACAGCCCGTGTACACAACTTTCCCCGTCGGTCCTCTAGGGAGCTCGGGACCGGTCGGCTGACCTGGATGTTGAAGTGTTAGTGCCGGCTTGTCTCGCATGTCATCTACACAACAGTTGTGCCTGTCACGCCAGCCAACCCCCCGAGCTTACAGCAGTCCAGACGCTCTACCCCTTCAACCCGAGAGAATCAGAGAGAGTGAAAAAGAGAGAGAGAGAGGGAGAGCGATAGGGAGAGAGAGAGAGAGAGAGGAGAGAGAGAGGGGGAGAGAGAGAGTGAGAAGGAGAGAGAGAGAGAGAGGGAGCGAGAGAAAGCAAATAAATGCAGAGAAAGAGATGTTAAAAATTGGACAGACAAACAGACGGACGGACGGACGGACGGACGGACGGACAGACGGACAGACGGACGGACGGACAGACAGACAGACAGACAGACAGACAGACAGACAGACAGACAGACAGACAGACAGACAGACAGACAGACAGACAGACAGACAGACAGACAGACAGACAGACAGACAGACAGACAGACAGACAGACAGATAGATAGATAGATAGATAGATAGAGAGAGAGAGAGAGAGAGAGAGAGAGAGAGAGAGAGAGAGAGAGAGAGATAGAAAGAGAGACAGAAATGCAGAGAAATATAGGATACTTAACACGAACTCACCCGCAGGACAAGAGTTCCGTCCCCTCCCATTTATGTCACGGTCGGTCCCACGACCTGTCCGATGTTGTGGAGGTGTCATGTTTTCCTTGAAAACAGAAGAAGAAGAAGAAGAAGAAGAAGAAGAAGAAGAAGAAGAAGAAGAAGAAGAAGAAGAAGAAGAAGAAGAAGAAGAAGAAGGCTGTTGACTATCCTATGTCAGCTGTCTTTGTGGTCGCCGTGTCCTGGCGGAGTTAAGCCATCCGTATCTCGCACCTCAAAAACCACGCATATGTAACTATCCTTACTTCTTTTTTAACCGTCGGTAGTTTACTGATAAAGGGAAAAAAACTGCCCAGGTCGCAATCTAAATGATAAGGAAAAACTGGAGTATACGTTGACGGTAGGAAAGTTGGGAAGGGAGGTGGAGGGGAGAGGCAAGAGACACCGAGAGTGAAGATGCTGGACAGTTTGATATCATGGCATGAAAGACCATCTGTCTCAGAACTGTTTGCAAGTACACGAGACAGAAGGTTGTAGACGAATATCACTACCAACACCACACGGCATGGGTTAAACAAAGAAGAAAAGAAATCAGAAGGTTGTGGACACCCACGACTACCAACGGCACACGGCATGGACTATAAGCGGAAGAAGTTATCGAAAAGTTACAACTTAGCAGTTCTAGCCAGAGAGCTGTAGGCTGGTCAGGGAACAAGTCACAGTCCCTCTGTTCTTATCACATTTCATGGACAGGGATAGGGTGAATGTCATGTGTTGAAACAGTCTGTCGCCATCTTAGAAGCACGACAGTAAAACGAAGGATGAACAGAAGTGAAATGTGTGGTGGCGTTGGTAGAGGATCACTCTTGAGGTTTAGGGACGTAGATTTCTCAAGTAAGGCAGATTTGTGTCTTGGCGATTGATAGTGAACCTGTCCGCTTTAAGAAACAGGAGTCGGTGGCTTCAGAGCTCTAAGCTGATCCGCCGTCTCCGTTAGAATGATGGTGGTGGGAAAGGAGGTGCGTGGGTGTCAGTTGCTTCCTACCAGTGGCAAATTTTGTTGCATAGTTTTACACAGTGAGCATTCTTGTGTGAGACAGCATCGCGTGATGTATGTTTCTGATCTCTTGATTGGATGCCAAGATCAATATATCCACTGATTGGAGCGCAAGTAACGGATATTGCCGGATTTCCAGCCAATAGGAATTGAGATAAGGTGATACTGAGCACATAGGAACTAGTATGTCTGTTGGTCACTGTAATTTAAAAAGATGTTGGAGTCGTCCGCTTGATCTAACGTTATCATAAGCGTCATGTTTTGTGAGTTATTGTTTAGACTTTCCTCCACATATGTTACCTGGACTTATAGAGTCTGTGTTCTGTTCTAGAATGTATCATGTTCGTCTTGCACACGCAGATTTGCCATTGAGTCTTGGACTGGTGAAATGCAGCTGTAGATGATTGTATTTTTCAGTCACAGACGTTTACTTCAAACAAACATAATACCATCTTCATGCATGCTGTCTCTCCATGCACCTTCCTTCCTGCTTTGTGAATGCAAATGAGTACTTACGAGATGACTTCATATGAAAAGGGTAAAAGTATTACAGACATTACAATAACTACAACTACTTTAGTCATACACACGCGGGACTCCAGACATGCAATCATCAGACTGGATCTTCATTTACGGATGAATTTATGTAGGTGTCACCCCTTCACTGATCAGAAAACGGATAACAGAACACCTTCACTGATCAGAAAACGGATAACAGAACACCTTCACTGATCAGAAAACGGATAACAGAACACTTTCACTGATCAGAAAACGGATAACAGAACGCAGCTTCATTGAGGTGCATGTCAAAAGTACAACGGCCATCTTTAAACAGTTGTTATGACGTCATTATGTTCGTCTACACTGTGTTGTGACTATGACAACCTTAACAACAAAACTCACAGTTTACAAGACAATGGCAGGCTATTTAAAATTTCATTGACACCTGTAAGGTGTTTAGTTAAAGCCCACTCGTATATCCAACAGTTTCATCGTTCTAAGGGACCCTTCTAGTGTCCACTATTGTACATTTATTGTCACCACTGTCTCCAGGCCTGTTCAAGTTCATCATACTCTCTAATATAACTGTTTTTAAAAAAAACTCGCTTTCATATCATATAGGGATATACCTATATTTTAGAGACCAATCAAAAAAAGTGTTTTTTTCCAGGTCGTAAGCAGACAATCTAAATGATAAGGAGAAAACTGGTGTTTATCGTGACGGTTGGAAATGTGTGAAGGGGAAAGGGGCAGAGGCAAACGGACACCGAGAGAGAAGATACTGGACAGTTTGACATCACGACATCTCACCGCCCGACTGTACCTGTTACCTTTTTAAGGCTGGGTCGACATGAGAATTGTAATTATTATTTTTATTTTACAGAAGAAAAAAATCCAGCCCCCGTCTGGACCTGAACCCACCACATCCAGATCCAGGGCATTCGCTGATGCCACATTAAACTATGCCACCTGGGTCCATGGGAAACTGCGACCTGAATAAAGACCGCCTAGTCCACAACGGCTGCCATACCCTCCAATATATAATTTGGCAATAGTAACATTGGTCTCCCCACGGACCGCCCATATACACACTAGCTCACTTCTGATTGGTTGACCTTCAGCCAACCGACTTGGCACAAGGAGACAGGGGTGTTCCCCAACGCTGTTGAAATCGCGTCTTTTATATTTCAGCATTTCAGCGCCTTTAACGCTAAAAAAAAAATATGGACAAACTGGGTCTAACACAAAATCCCTTCAGAGAGTGATGAAACCTATGTGACAGGCATTCTCTTTCTGAACAAAAAATATGCTAGAAATCTCAGAAAGCAAACAGAAGAGCCGCACACCCATAACGTCCAGCAGGTTAGACCAGTCCAAAAAAAGTTATTAGTGTAACGTGACCTACTCTCTGTGGGGAGACTAACGTTTGTTTGACCTATAATTCAATTCATAGATACCGTGACAAGATTTGCTAAATCAGTTGCCCAGTTATTTTCAACATCGTCATACCTAAAAAGACTGGCATAAGAAAATTGAATTTAATAGTATATTTTATACGGTTACAGTGGAAAGAATCGACTCCAGTGCACCGGATTGTGTCCCTTATGGTTCGGCCTTCCTCTGCAAAACGTCTAGCCGCTTGCCGAAAACGTCTCACAAAACACGAACTCTATAACTCCGGCGATGGTCCCTAAGGGTCTCCGCAAAAATTGCTGTGGTGGACCTGACGATGTAGACGTAAACCGAACCCACGACATTCAGAGCGCAAGGACTTGGCCACTTCGCCTTACTAAGTAGGAGCGAAGAGCGACTTTCCAATAAAGCCTCATACCTTCGAACGTCATTGACGTCCACCACAGCAATAAGTCACATTTGTATTAAGTTTACCACCTCCAGATTTAGTAGTCGCCGTGGCTTTGGCAGCTAGACGCCCGACTGCGGTCGGAAGGTTGTGGGTTCGCGTCCTGACGGAGCCGGACTTAGTTTCAAAAAGGACATTGACTCCCAGGTCGACCCAGCCTTTAGTTGGTATCAGATACAGTCCTGGAAAGTAAAGGCGGTCGGCGTATGTTGACCACACCACTATAGGTCTAGCCCTATATTCCCAAAACGCCTAAAGTCGTGGAAAAGGGACTTGTACTTTTTTACTTTAGGAGCTTTAACATCTCAAGGATGAGAATCAAACCCTGCAAATCCAGGAGTTAAAAATCTACCTAAAGTATTTCAGGATCCTCGCCGGTGCTAATGAGTTCGATCAGTGCGCTAAGAATCTTTGGATTCGGGTTTGAGTCAGAAGTAGAATGGAGCACTTATGGGTTACTACCCTTGTGTCGTGATGTTAATCCGTTGTCTAAACCTAAGCTTAAACCCCATTGAGGGAACCACAAAACGGTTAGCTAGTAACATGTAGTCCGGTCGTGGCGGGGTTGCTTAAAACACATTTCCATGGATAGTTAAATACACAGAATCTGCTTTAGAACCGCGCTAATAGAATTCAAGCAACCTACCTTTGTTGTGTGTATGAAGACTCATCTATATAGTAGTCCTGGGCTGTGCGTAATTTCTGCTTCTATTATTCCAATGATTAGAGCTTAACAGAGCCAAGATACGGACGCACACGGAGTGCATGCAACGCGCGACTAATCTGTGATCTTTAGCGGGTTTATTTGACGATTCCGCGCTTGAAAAACTTGTGCACGCTAGAGATAGCCCGCGATCTATGGCGATTCTACTGCCGGAACCAGAATATTCATCCGGCGTGTGCCGAAGAACGGCATGGCTGTCCCCCTTTTCTTGAATGTCCCCACAGCCTCGGGAGTGGCGGGTCGTTGTTCAAATACATTCCTTTTACGAGATAATGCACTTAAACAAACAGGATAATCAAACGCCGTATTCTAATTAATGCATTCACACGTGCAGAAATACTCCGTTAAAGGCCCCCTTGACTTCCTTCCCTGGAGGGCCCAACCAGGTGCCCCCTTGCGTAGCATCCCATTGCAAGTCAAAGTTTTTTAATGCCTTTTTTGCACCCACGTGCACGCACGCACGCACCCACAGAAACGGTCATCGTCGCTACCATCATCTTCTTCTAGTGGGATATACGATATACAGAGCAGCTTTCTTCGGTTTTCGGATTTTGTAGTGGTACAGGAAATCCCTGAGATTCTGGGGAAAGTGCAGTATTCTAGGGTGATGGGCTAGGGTTAGAGTCAGGATCTTTGTCAATCCCGGCCGCTTCAGGGACACCGACTAATCCTACCCCTAACCCAGTCCCAACTCATAACACCCCTAGAATACACGACTGCATTTCCTTCGTTAGGGGTGAATAAAATAAAGTACCACAACACAATCTTATCTTTAATTAATGACGCAGATAGCTTTTTAAAAGCTAAGATGATGGCAGTTTTTACCGTAAGCCTCAGTGATAACGGTCACTAGATCACGTCACGAGCATGCGATGCGGGAACAGTCCCGACCACCTCAGAGACACCGACTAACCCTACCACTAACCCAGTCCCAACTCATAACACCCCTAGAATACAGGACTATCTCGGAAACTCCTGCATTTCCTTTGTTTGGGGTGAATAAAAGTAAAGTACCACAACACAATCTGATCTTTTAATAATGACCCATTTAGCTTTTTAGAAGCTAAGATAATGGCAGTTTTCACCGTAAGCCTCAGTGATAAAGGTCACTGGGTCACGACACGAGCATGCGATACAGGAAATGTTTCACTCTGTTTATGTTTATTAATTACACCTTGATATATCTTTGTAGTTTTAAACACCAAGAGAAAGAAATGAAAAATGAAGATAAATGCATTTTATATATACAAAAATTAATACTTTTTAATTTTTTTTTTCGGACCTTCCTACGTTTCGTGTCACATTTTTTATTTTTCACTTTCCTGGCGAACGGGTTAAAGGTTCCATTTATCTGCACCAGCGAAGTAACTTGTACCAGGAGACTTGTCGACATTCCGAGGTGATGGATGCACGCAGAAGTGACTTAATGCTGGCTTGACGTCATGTTGACGAGAAGAATCAGAGGCCGGCTTATTAGAGCTTTATGTGGGGGGGGGGGGGGGGCAGGTGTTAGGCTGTTCCCGGCAACCTCGCTGACAACTTAACGCCCTTATTTGCAAGTGGGCTTACGGCAAGCACTGGCAACTGTTGAGCGCGGATTTCTGAGATGCCTGCGGATCAGGCTGCAAGGATTTGCTGCCAGGACTTGTGTATGCGCTGCCATTTGTGGGCTTGTTTGGCGGCAGCTCTGAGCCGTACTGTCAATACTGCACAATACATTACTTGATGCCGCCCTCTTTACAGCTGAAACTCCGCGCTGCTCATTTAGGACGTGTATATGTGCATGTATATATATATATATATATATATATATATATATATATATATATATATATATATATATATATATATATGTGTGTGTGTGTGTGTGTGTGTGTGTGTGTGTTTGTGTGTGTGTGTAAGCCATCAGTTATGTGTGTTTGTGTGAACATTGATTTACAATGGAATTCTCAGTATTCGTCATGAATCGG